>JAYJMB010004211.1:0-13220 GCA_036873735.1 Pouteria campechiana | reverse complement strand
AGGATACCCAATCCTCCTAGAAAATGGGCTCCGTAGAGATAACTACTGACAGTCCCATGAATATTGGATTGCGCAAATTTAAAAAATAGAAGTCCCTTTTAAATAGGGATTCTACATGGCAAAGCATAGCTCGACGAATTAGGTATCTGTGATAGAGTTTACTAGCATGATTCATGTCCAAAAATAAGGTATTATAGTATCTGGATGTCGGGCAAATTCCAACAATTCATCCCTGCCATAATTAAATCCCGTGGAAAGCCTCCATATCCATCTTCCATAGATAAAAATCTTTTGATGATATCAGCAAGCTATTTTATGGGTAGGTGATTTTGTCGGGTTTCAATTCACGGCCGGATTTTTAGTGGTTTCCATCCGCTGCATTCCTGATTTTTTTAATTTTTATATATCTCTATTTTCTAATATTTTAGGGAATTTTTAGAATTTTCAAGTTTTCTAGGGTTTTTGTTCAATTCCTTTATTTTCCTATGTCAAATAAAATATATGAATTTGTTTAGGTTTTCCAAAGCGATATTACTTTCGGGTTTCTGGCGTCCGAATTACAGTTGGACCTCCAACATGTTCGCTTGTCCACAATGCAACATCTCTCCAACAGTAGATTTTTAAGTTTGAATTTTCCACCCACGAACCATTGGCCCCATATGAGACATGATCAAGCTGACAATTTCTAATCATTATTGTTTGTTCTTTCTGCATGGGAATCTTATTCTTCTAATGCTGTTTACTATCCATAATGCTCATGAATGACAGTTTACATAATAATCTATGTAAGTCACATGCCCACTAAATCTTATGCCATGAAATTGAACTTTGCAAGTACGATCCCGAATCTTGTACTTACCTCAAGGGTGTCTAAATATCTTAGATTCGAGTGAGAATATCTATTTTGCTGGGACATAACTTAGTTGTTTGAGCGGTTCTCATAAATAGTTTCAATTTCTAGGTTGTACTCAAACCCACTCTCCTAGAAATCCCTTAAAAAGATTTTGCAAAACAAAAAATATCATAGGGCACCAGGGGAGGTCCCAACGTAAGCACTCCTAAACTCAAGTTAATAAAGAACCTTAGTATAGGGTATGAATCATAGGGAGAACTTATCTTTTAAAATAGTGCATATCCGGTATATTTATAATTGTGGTTGGTTCAATATATTAGGACAGTCACAGTGGGATAATTGATTCCTAATATGGTATGGCGTCAGCTAGATAATTGCATAACCTCACCAGACTTTGCATAATGTAGGATACAAAACCTAACATATATAACATATTTAATTAATTTGGTTCAAATCTACATTCCAAATTGACTGATTTGATTATACAATGATTTCTCCAAACTTTTTAATGGATAAGCTAGTGTACATGTAGACTTAATTTTCGGTAAAAATTTGTGAAGATGAGGTAAATTTTTGGGGCGTTCTTTCTACAATCCGTAAGGCTCATCCTTAGCTGATGGTTTCTTCTCAAAACTTGTAATGTTTCTAATGAGGAATCTCAGGACATGCAAATAACAAAATTATAGATTTTCTTAAGATATTGGGTCAAAAAGGATTAAAATCGAAAGGACTCTGAAAATTCACCATCACAGCCGTCACTGTAAGAGAAAGAGGATGGCAATTTATTGCTTGTAAGTAGCGGATTTAGCGTGGAAGAAACCTATAAATTAAAAAATCCTTAATTCATTGATAAATAGGCAATTCAATCGTAATTTATTACAAATCATCACCAATTTCCATCATTTAAAAGCTAATTAAAAAATTCATCATTTCCAGGCGGACAGGTAGACGCACTTGTTCCGGAGATTCCGCCCTTCAGGATCAAGGACCTCCCTTGCGGGGGCCCAGCTAATCCTGAAACGGTTGCTCGAATCATCAAGAATATAGAGAATGCAATCGGGAACGCTTCTGCTCTTATTTGGAATACATTCGATGGCCTTGAATCAGCAGCATTGGAGAAGATAAAACCTGATTTTCATCCAACACCATTCTATGTAGTTGGCCCACTCCATTTGTTATCACCGGCTTCTTCAAACAGCTTACTAACAGAAGACCGCAGCTGCATGGCCTGGCTAGATAAACAAGCTCCAGGGTCTGTTCTCTACGTCAGCTTTGGGAGCTTAACCGTCGTTGATGCAAAGGATATGGTGGAAATAGCTTGGGGGTTAGCAAACAGTGGCCAGCCCTTCTTGTGGGTGGTTCGACCGGGGCTGATACCAGACCAAGACCAACAACCGATGCCGGATGGATTCCAAGATAAAACAAGGGAGAAAGGCTGCATAGTCAAGTGGGCACCACAAGAAGAAGTTCTGGCTCACCCATCAGTGGGAGCATTTTGGACTCACAATGGCTGGAATTCTACTCTGGAGAGCATATCCGAAGGGGTGCCCATGATCTGCAGCCCTTATTTATGGGATCAGAAGGCGAATGCTAGGTATGTAAGCCATGTTTGGAGGGTGGGACTTCAACTTGAGAATGGGTTTGACAGAGGAGAAATCGAGCATGCCATCAGGAGACTGATAGTGGATGCTAAAGGAAAGGAGATTAGAAAGAGGGCATACGATTTGAAAGAGATTGCAATCAGCGATACGAGGAAAGGCGGATCTTCATACGAGTCTGCAGATGATTTGTCTAAGCTCATCATGTCATTTGGATGACTATCCATCTCATTCATATATGATTTTGTCCACAAAATGGTATTGGATTCATGTTGTCAAATGGGATGAATGTCTTTGATTCCTGGATATCAATTTTACACTGATTAAAAATTCATGTTGTCAAATGGGATGAATGTCTTTGATTCCTGGATATCAATAATACACTGATTAAAAGATTCATGTTGTCAAATGGGATGACTGTCTTTTATTCCTGGATATCAATAATACACTGATAAAAACTTATATTTGAAGTTGTGCCAATTACTGTGAAATGGTGTGATGTTTCTGCTTGGTTAGGCTGCAGTGCCAGTTTAGGTCGGCATGGTGCTATCTTGGATAAGCAGTCTCAAATGGATTGTAATTAACTTCCAATAAGATAGATAACTAAGCCCATCTGAATATTAACCAAAGACTTTTACCTAATAGAAATTACTCACGCCATCAAAACTTTAGTTATGCATGAAAATGATTATTTAACACCTTTATTCCAATTAAATTATACAAAATTGTTATCATCAATAAATTGTGATGGTGGCATTCGAAAAATTCGGTAGGGAACTGGAGAAGACATGAATGGTTGTACTAATTGAAAAGATGGTACACAACAATGTTTTCAGAAAAAACTGATAACGCTCGGTCAAGATGGGGTGTATAAGGGGTCCGTAAGCAATATATGTGTATTATGTTAGGGATTATGTTAGAAAAGTAGATTAGAAAATATAGAGCTTTTAATGGGAAAAAGAAGAAATATTTAAAATATAGATAATTATATAAAAATTAAGATAATTACGATGGTCAAATGTCATATCAATCTCTGAAAGCCTGTAGAGAAGATTACAGTTAATGCATTTGCATTGCTAACACCATCCAAACAAAGCCTAGAATGATCCACTCATGCATGATCGTACTTCTTTCATGAACCTGCGCATACAATTTTAATAAAGTTGGATTTCTGGAGGCCTTGGGAGTCTTTTTGACTCCTCCGTGCCGCTCACGCACAAGCTGCTCAAATTGCATCACATTCACAGCTTGCCAAATCATGTGAAAGTTGGTCAAAGGTTATCACATCATTCTAAGCATTGAGTATTAGCAGAATTTATTAAATTTTAAAAAATTATATATTTTTTTAATAATAAAATTTACACAACATATTATATATAAGTAGATGTACAGTATAGATGATCCAGATTTCAAAATGTAGGTTTGTGATTATTTTTTCTTAATCTTATTTTATAAATTATTGAAAAGGTCTTATTTCTTTTTAAAGTAAAAAAATAATTCTTTTAAAACCATTCTCATTCCAAAATGTCGGCGTATGTTTGATTTAAGGTAAAACAGATATAAAAGACAAAGAAAAATAATAATAAGTTATAATGATAGCATTATGGAAATTATATCTAGTATAAAGTAAATAAATGTTTGGGTCATCCCTAAATGGAATGTTGATGTGGCTCTCGAGAAAATCCTGCATTGAATCTTGCAATATTAGAACAAAGGTCGAAGGACGTCAGGAGTATTCCTAGCATAAACATTCTGACGCTCAAGTTAGTAAATGGGACTTTTTTAGAGATAATAGTATAGTAGCAATAACTTATGTTTTCGAGATACATATTTGAATGTATCAATAGTTGAGCATAGGTGCATAGTCGGAATGTGTATGCAACCTTTACGCAAGTGGGATGAGGGTTCTCTAGAGGAGGACTCCAGGAAAATATGCATCCTAAGTCCTGATCTCATGGGACTGCATAACAGCTGGAGAAGATATCTCATTAGAGTTGGGATTTGACGTGGCATAGTGCTAACGAGATAATTAGGTATCTGTGTTAGAGTTTCTAACACCAATCTCCCCCCTTGGGGAGACGTTAGCAAAGCCCATCTTCTTAGTCGCTTGATTTTTAGTGCATGCTTTCCCGTGAGTAACGCTTATGATACGATTCTGTTCTAGTGTTCATCTGTGCTTCCGCAAGGCATACTTACTTCACTGTCGGTTCCGTCAATTAGAATGCTCTAGGAATCCAGGAGCTTTTTAACCAGTACCATCAGGTGCAATGCTCTAGGGGATTCGGGAGCCTTTTGACCGATTTAGTAGGTTAGAGTGATCTAGAGGATGCCTCATCGTGAGACCTGGAAGCTTTTGAACCAAGCGTCCTTTCACGCCTTTTTAGCATTTTTGAATTCTGTGGGTGATTATTTCATGGTAGCTTTATTAATACACACGTGACTCTTCATTACCCAATTCATTCATGTGTATGCGGCTTAAATGCGATGGGATGAGAGTGTGGCGTTGATTTCTGGTTTTCAAGAAGTCCCAGGCTGGCCATCCTCTGGTTTGCACAAAACCCTAAGCAATTTCGTGAGGAGGTGTTTATAAAGTGCCACTGCGAAGGTGGGAAATCATTTCCTGCACTTTTGTCTCCTCCCCTTCCTCGGTCTTCTTCTTCTCTATAGCTCCTTTCCCTTGGTTTTCTTTCCATAAAATCAATTTCTCTTTATTCTCCAAATGGTAGTCGACAGATCTCACCTGCATCTTTTTAATGGAGTCATGGAGGTATTCTGATTCTACCCATTGCCTGTGAGGATGAGTTAGGTGTTTCTAGAGCCGACCAATCTTCCTTAGCATTGCTGGGTAGATCTCGTCCCTGTCACTTTAGGTTCTCTTAGGGCAAGGTTTTGCTTAAATCTGAATAATTTCATCCTTGCCCTCTTCTGTAGTTATAACATCTTCTCGAGATAGTTGGCCCCAAATAGTTGGCATTATATTACGACTCTTTCCAGTTTGGTCCACAGTCTTAGGGAGATTCCTGTTTTCACCTTCCCTATGTTTTCTTCCATTTTTACCTTGAGTAAGGCTCCCCGCTTGCCTTATTATTTTTATCTCAGCCCCCGCCTTCCTTAGCGAAAGCTATTCATGTGGATTGTAGACCTAGATGATGACTGGAAAAGTCATTGAGCTTAGGTTAAAGCCGTGAGGCACTTCCCTTTTCCCACGATCTAGAATTCTAATTCGGTCTGTTCTTCAGTTGTCCTTTCCTAGTTAGAGCGATATAGTTTGTACCTCCTTAGGTATAGGTTGATGACTGTAAGTGTGCTGATAGTGGATGTTGTTACCTCTGCCAAGCATTGTCGTCGAGTAGACTTTTTGTATGGCTTTCTTGGCTAGGAAGTCGTTATTCCTGACCATATTTCTCTTCGATCTTCTCTTCTTTCTTTGTTTCAGGATCTGAGATCTATAATAGAACAAGAATATAAACTTCTCCCATCGGTCCATTTTGTCGGTCTCCGGGGGCAGATGATCCCTCCTCTAGGCCAGCTCCCTTCGCTGCACCGGCTCCTTCTGCTAAAGGGGTGGGTCTGTTGACACGACAAAGGATTTAGGCTGTTGCTTGAAGGTGGATGCCCAATGCACCCTCCAGTTCTTCATCTTCTTCTCCCTCTTTTGGATCCTGGGGAGGGGGTTAGCAGATCTGCTGCCCCAACCAGAGCTGCTTAATGTAATATGCTCCCCTAGTGCGGGTCCTTTTAGGATTTCTTTGGGGGAAAGCGCTTCTCCTTCTACTTCAACCTCTTCCCTCGATCAACCTGGCAAAGCAAACCAGCTCTCATCTCCTCGTCTTAGGTTAACTTTCGAGGATCTTTGTCCTCTGGGAAAGACTTAGATGAACTCCTTGGTGTAGTGGTCCATTCTCCATCTGTACATCCTACCTCTGCTCCTTCTTCGTTAGTAGTAGTCCAATGGTAGTAGTACCTTTGCTCCAATCCGGTGGGTGTTTCTCTCGCTTTACCCTCTATGGCAGTGTCCTCGCCACTCTCTACACCTCTCGCCCCTGCTCCCTCCATGCTTGTTCCTGCCTCTTCCATCCATCCTTTTCCTCCGGCTCTATTCTAACTAAAGGTACTTATCTGGAGGCAACTACGGGCAGGATGAAGGAGATTTAGGGAAGGCCAGTAGTGGTAGAGTCGCTAAAAATAGTATTCATGTAGGTGTCTAGCCCTGCCATTGTTGTGACTTGTTGCCCTTCTACTGCCTTTGCTAGTGAGTGCTCTTTCTTTCTTCATGCATGCATCCTTTATCTCTTTCTTATATTTATTTATTAATATTCTTTCTCCCCCCCTTTTTTGTGTAGGCTTGTTCTCTTCCTATTACCTAGCTCGTGCACTAAATGCCCATATTTCGGCCCTAGCTTTGGTCCTCCTACATGGCGTTTTCGAGGTAAGGGTTCGAGTTCCATCAGACTAGCTCCAGCTCTTGGTTTCAGCTCTTTCAGTGAGACCTCCGCTTCTACTAGCTAGAGCTCTTCTCAGCCTTCTACTTCGGTCGAGGCTGCTTCGAGATGGATGGCACCAATAACTTCCCTTTTGGAGTATCCAATGAAAGCGGTTATCTTCATCCCTAGGCTTGCCTACTACGCAGACTACTCTCAAGCTCTGGATGTACACTGGGATAACCTGGTGGTGGATTATGCCCTTGATATAGGTGGAGTGCCATCACCAGATAGAGCTTTATGGATCGGATGAAGATCATCATTCAGTAGCTCACAGTTGTTCGAGATCAGTTGCAAATCCAGTTTGAGCATTTGGAGGAGACAGAGTAAGAGATTGAAGGATGACGGAGGAGCAGACCTTTTTTAAGGTTTGGGACAAATGGGATCGTACTGTCACTGAACACACCGCTATGAAGGCGGAGTTAGAAGAGGAGCAGAATCGCTTTAACAAGTTAGAGGGGACTGCTTCCGCACTCAAGGCTAGGAAGGATGAGCTGCTTACTTCACCGGAAGCTGATGTTCTCGCTCAGAGGGAAACCAAGGATTCACTTGTCTAGGTGGAGGCTGAGCATGACGCTGCTATTGATGCCAAAGTGGAACAATTGGCAAGGATAGAGGTGGAGGCTGCTAGAAGGGAGAAGTCGCTGCAGTAGTAGTTAGCATGCTGAGGGAGCGACATGCTGCAGATCTTTCTCGGGTCCACCAATTACATATGGAGCAACTGATAGAGGAATCTAAGTGTTAAGAGGCATTGCTTGAGCAAATGATAGCTTATTTTAAGCAAGCATTTAATTCTTGTGAAAGGAAAATTGTTAGAAAATTCCGTTGAATAGAATTAAAAGACATTCAACTAGACGGGAAAGATTTATAACTGTTCAAATTTATATAAAATATTATTTTTTTCTTTCTGGTGCTTTCAGTATGTGTGAAATGCTTGTGTAAATGTGGATAATTTAGCTTATAACATGGCTCATTTCTGCGCGCTTTTGCAGAATTAGTCTATGATTTATAAAAATTTTCCTATTTTTGTTTCTTGATGTTTTCCTGCGGGGATGGGGGCTATTTGCCTAACTGAAAAATCAAAGTTTTCATATGTGGGATTGGAGTACTATTGGCGTTTAGTTAGGCGCTAATTCTGCTTAGTCATATAACGGGACCAGAAACTCTTTCTGGTTGTGCGTATAATGGGACGAAAAACTCCTCCTGGTTGGGCGTATAGCAAAACCAGGAGCTCCTTCCAATCGGGCATATAGCAGGACCAAAAACTTTTCCTGGTCAGGCATATAGCTTGACTAGGAATTCCTTCCAGGAGGGCATATAGTGGGACCAAAAACTTCTCCTGATCGGGCATGTAGCAAAACCAGGAAACTCCTTCCGGTTGGGCATATAGCAAGATCAAAAACTTCTTCCGATCGGGCATATAGCGGGACCAAAAACTCTTTTTAGTTGGGTGTATAGCAGGATCGAAAACTCCTCCTAGTCAGGCATGTAGCGGGACCAGGAGCTCCTTTCAGTCAAGCATATAGCGGGACCAAAAACTCCTCCTGATTGGGTCTGTAGTGGGACCAGGAACTCCTTCTAGTTAGGTATATAATGGGATTAGAAACTCCCCCTGGTCGGGTGTGTAGCGAGACCATGAACTCCTTCTGATCAGGCATCTAGTGGGACTGAAAACTCCTTCTGGTCAGGTATGTAGTGGGACCAAGGACTCCTTTCGATCGGGTATATAATGGGACTAGAAACTCCTCCTGGTCGGGCATGTAGTGGGACCAAGAACTCCTTTTGGTTGAACATATAGCGGGAGGGAGTCTTGGGCTAAATATGTTAGGCTTAGTTGTAATGGTATCACCCATTTTGGGCAGGTGAAGGACAGGCCCAGAGGAGTTAGTGAGGTTCTTGTGAATGATGCATTGTGCTCCGAAAGGGACAAATCCGTGAGTCTAGTGAGGTTACTGTTAAGGATGCAATGGGCAAAGCGGACAATATGTGATGGAGTGCTGAGTCATTACATGTGGGTAGGATTGCTGATAGATGCTTTTCTTAGGACCAGATCTCCCTCTTTGAAGTTCCTTACTTTGACCTTTCGATCATAATATGACTTGACCTAGGCCAAGTCATTCTAGCCTGGTAGTTAATCATCATTTCCTCGAGCAAATCCAAGTTGGTTTTTAGGGCCTCTCTGTTAACCTCTTCATTGAGGCTAGTGATCCGAGCAGAAGGGATTTTCAATTCTATGGGAATTACGGCTTCAGATCCATAAGTTAGCATAAAGGGTGATTTGCCTATTAACCTTTTCGGTGTTGTCCTCAGTGCCCACAATAATTTTGGGGGCTCTTGGTAATAGTTGTCTCTAGAGCTTTCTATCTTTTTTTTTTAGGCCGGTTATGGTACTTTTGTTTGTGGCTTCTGTCAGATCATTTGTTTGTGGATGTGCTACTGAAGAAAACTTTTGTTGAATCCTGTGTGAGATGCAAAACTCTTTGAAGGATTTGCTATCGAATTGAGTTTTGTTGCCTGTGATGAGGATCCTTGGTAGAAGTACATTAGGAAGTTCTTCGCTTGTTATGTCGATATTGATCTGGTCGCTTTGGCTTCTGCCCATTTTGTGAAGTAGTCTATAGCCACGAATATGTACTTCTTTCTTCCAACTATTAGTGGGAAGGGTTCTAAGATGTCCATTCCCCATTAGTAGAAGGGTCATGGGCTACTAACTGTTGAAAGTTGAGTTGTTGGTAGTCGAGGGATGGAAGCATGTTTCTGGCACTTATCACATTTTTTTGACATATTCCTTGGAATCTGTGGCTATTGTGGACCAAAAGTATCCTTACCTCACTACTTTGAAAGCTAGGGTCTTGGCTCCTATGTGGTTCGCGCATTCCCCCTCATGTATTTATTTGAGAATTTCTTTTTCTTCCCTCTCAATTACGCATCATAGATATAGGTGTGAATGTCCTCTTTGGTAGAGCTTATTGTCTAGATAAATAAAGTTTACAGCAAAGCATGCCAACATTTTAGCCTCTACCGAGTCTGCTGGTTTTTCTCCTCTCCTTAGGTATGCATGGATGGGATCCATCTAAGAAGGTTCCGTGCCTTCTATTGCCATTTGCTCATTCTCCTATCAGTTGTTTCACTATCAACTAGGAATCGTTGTAGATGACTAAGTTGTTGATATTAAGTTTTTGAGCGATCTTGAAGCCTGCCAATAGAGCTTTGCACCTGGCTCTCTTGTTGGTTGTTCGGAAGAAAAACCATAGTGCATACTCGATTGTGTGTCCTTTGGGCCTTTGAAGAACGAGTTTGGCTCCAGCGCCCTCCTTGCTTGATGATTCGTCCACATGTAGGCTCCAATGAGGGAGTTTTCTGACAACAGATCCATGTTAGAGAGCTCTTCCGCTTGCATTGCTATTGGCGCTTGGAATGAGTCTGCTTAACAAGTTAAAGCCATCGGTCTTGCAATTGCCAGAAGGGCTCTACTTTAGTTTGTTCCATCTGTCTTGCCTATGCATTGAACCAGGAAATTGCCTACGATTTGGCTCTTTATGGCTATCCTTGGCACAAACTCAATGTCAAACTCACTGAGTTCTATGGTCCACTTGACTAAGCATCCTGATAACTCAATCTTTTAGAGGAGTTGCCTGAGCAGTTGATCTATGTAGAATCACATTAGATGGCCTTGAAAGTATGATCTGAGTCTTCTTGCAATGATTATTTGAGCATAAACTATTTTTTCAATAGTAGGGTACCTTATTTCCGCATCTCTTAAGATTTTGCTGAGACAGTATATGGATTTCTAAGTTTAACCTTTCTCTCTAAATAATGTTGCTGCTATGGTTTTGGGTCCGGCGGCGATATAAAGGCACATGATTTCCCCTTTCTCTAGTGCAATCAATAAAGGGATAGAGGCTAGATATGATTTGAGTTCTTTGAAAGCCTTCTATGTTCCTTGGTTGATTTCTTTTGTGTGTAGGTTTGTTGACACTTCCTTTTGGAGTACTTTGAAGAACAAAGGCTTCTTTTTGCAGATTCGGATAAGAACCTGTTAAGTACAACTAATCTTCCTGTTAGATGTTGGAGCTCTTTGTTACTATTGGGCATCATGATATCTCAAATGACCTGGATTTTCTCAGGGTTTGCCTCGATGCCCCTTTGCGAAACCAAGAATCCAAGTAATTTTCCTAATGCAACACTAAAAGTGCACTTCTAGGGATTTAATTTCATTTTGTGGTTCCCGAGAGTTTGGAATGTTTCTTTCAGGTCCTGGATATGGTGGTTCTGAGTCTTGCTTTTCACCATTATGTCATCGAGGTACGCCTCCATGTTCCTGCCAATTTGGTGTTTAAATAGGCTATTCACCATTCTTTGATAAGTGGCTCCGACATTTTTTAACCTGAATGACATTACTTTTTAGCAAACTGTGCCGATGTCAGTGATGAAGGCTATCTTTTCTTAATCATGCTTATGCATCCAGATTTTGTGGTGCCCCAAGAAGGCATTCATGAAAGTGAGCAATTCGTGGCCAATGATAGAGTCCACCAGTTGGTCAATGTTGGAGAGAGGATAACATTCTTTCGGATTTACTTTATTTAGCAAGGTGAAGTCCACACACATGCGCCATTTTTTATTCATTTTCTTTACCATGACTACGTTGGCCAGCCATTCGGGATATTGTACTAGTTTGATGAATCCGGCCTTCAATAATTTATCCACTTCGGTTGTGATGGCTTCTCTCTTCTCTTATGAGAATAGTCTCTGCTTCTATTTGACTGGTTTGTGGGTGTTGTCGATGGCTAGCTTGTGGGAGATGATTGATGAATTTAATCTAGGCATGTCAGAGGGTTCTCAAGTGAAAATGTCGGCATTTTTTTCAGTAAGCTCACCAACTCTTGTTGAAGCAAGGCCCCCAAGGCGGAGCTAATCTGAACAGTTCTTTTGATGGATTTGGGAATCAGTGGGATTGTCTCCAATGATTCTATTGGTTCTCTTCTGATAATGTTCATCTCGGGTATCCATGGTGTTGATCTACATATTCCTTGACACTTCCTTCATTGATATTTCATAGCATTCTTAGGCAATTTTTCGATCTCCCTTGGTTGTACCTATTTCGCCAAATGCAAGGAATTTAACAACCAGATGGTATATAGATACTATTATCCTTATTTGGTGAGGCCTAGACGTCCCAAAATGGCATTATATGTTGATGGTATATTTACTACTATGAAATTTAGGGGATAGTGATGATGCCTTCTAGGAATATTCCATCTCCAGTAAAGCCTGTTAATTGCCCTTCTGTTGCTCATAGTGCTCTTCTGCCAATTTACATATTTTCAAAATAATGGTAGAACAGGATGTTTGCAGATGATCCGCTGTTCACCATGATCCTTTTTACTTGAAAATTCAATATTACTGTTGCGATGACTACAACGTCATCTTATCCCCCGACTCCGCTTGCCATGCCTTCTTCGGAAAAGATAATTGAGAAATCTTCTTCCTCCCTTTTTTGTTTGGAGCTTCGTTTGAACAAGTTTACTTATTCTGGGAGTGTTTGTGTCTAGCTTTGAGATCGCTGGTGATGATTGTAACAAGTACGAAAAGAGGAAAGGAAAATTTGAACAACATGAAGATTGATCATAATGAATAAGACAATTTTCATTTTTATTGATTGTTCTCAATTGATTACACTTGTTGTGTACATCAGAAAATTGCATATTCACATTTCAGACTATAGGTGGTCCTAATTATATCTCCATAATGGGAGAAAAATCTTGATTAAAAGGAAAAGTACAATGCATCTTAGAAACCCAAAAATAAGATACACTTTCTCTCAAAATGAATGTGTGCTATCTTTGGGATAGCCAAGCACATTATGATGACTTGATATTTAGGAGATCACCTAAAGTCGATGGGTAAATAGGATGACACGGCTTTGGACTAGGTTGCTAGATATTGGGTCAACCTAAAGAACGGGTGTTTTAATTCGATTGGTCTGTCCTAGGTGGAATCAAAACTAAGTGATCTATTATTTAGATTGTGAGAAACCATAGAGATAGTAGGTGATTTGTGACCCAGTTGGCATATCCCGAGAGAACTTAAGACTGGGTGATCTCTATTGTATTTAAACCTGAAAGAGACCAAAAGAAAATAGGTGACCTAGGTTTAGTTCAGCTTTCTCTCATTGTTCATGAGAAGCTTAAGAAGAATGGGCCAGGTGTTTGAACGCGCCGCGGAGAGCGCGCTCAAGAAGTCAGATTAGGCATAGTAAATAATGAGGAAGAAACGAAATGCGAACGG
>JAYJMB010004210.1:0-13221 GCA_036873735.1 Pouteria campechiana | reverse complement strand
CATAGTACATCTCACCTAATGTTTACCCTACTATTAATCTCTAAGTTGTCCTTTCATCATTATTATGTCTGAATCATAAGCATCACAATTATTTCTTATGATGGTTCACTGATATCTAATTCATTTATCTTGTGCACTTTACCTGCCTATAACCATTGCTAAGCTTAGAAGGTATCTATCAAGTGGACTTAGCCACAACCAAGTGGTCTAAACTACATCTAAGTGGTAACCACATCAATTTCTAAGTGGTCTAAACCATATCCAAATGGCAACCACATCAAAACTAAGTTGACTCTCTTTTCTTACTTCTGTTGCGAGATATACAATCTCATGGCCATATGTTGTATGAGCTCTCGCCCTCAGTGCAACCTAGGGACTGCAAGTTCTCCATCTACACTCATTGAGTAATTAAAAGAGTTACACATAATGGGCCAGAACTAGCCTCCTTGCCATTATAGTCAACAAAACAACAAAGCCCATTCACGGTCAAAATTATAATATCAAAGATGCCAACCCAGTAAGCATTCAAACCCAAAACACATCCATAATCATTGGTAAGCATCTTAGTCCTATATAAAACAATACTATATTACATTTAATAATGCAACTTGATTACATTACTAATCCTCAATCATTTTATAGACATTGATATAACTTAGGCTCCTTTCTACTCTTCAATCTCTTACTAAGCCCAATGATATGCCAACTTATTGTATTACATTCCATTTCAAACACAAGTTAGCTTTTCCTTTTTTTTACTTGATAATAAACACTCATAATAAGTGTTTATTGTAATATTCTATTCTTGGAGTCTTTTGCATATTTCAAAGGCTTTTCACTCATTTTTACATTTAAAAGTGCCCACAATGTTAAAGATATATCATATGTAATCAGAAATAACAACTTATGAAAAATTCAAAAATTTGGACAGCAAGATGCATGATGCGTCATCCCAAAGGAAGATGTGTCCTCCTCCACTCCACGATGTGACGTCCCAAAGGAAGACGCATCGTCCAGACTTACCTTAGTGGCAATATTCAAAACAGACTTTCCCATGATGTGTCATCCCTGAGAAAGATGCGTCATCCTCCACTCCACAATGCGGCATCCCAAAGGAAGATGCGTCATCTAGACTTAGCTTAGTGGTAATATTCAAAACAGACTTTTCCATGATGTGTCGTCTCAAATGCATTATCCTCCACTCCACAATGCGGCGTCCCAAAGGAAGATGCGTCATCTAGACTTAGCTTGGTGGCAATATTCAAAATAGACTTTTCCATGATGCATCGTGGAATTCCATGTCGCGCTGTGGATGCCATCCAGATTTTGTGCAATAATTATGATGAAGTAGTTAATGAAATTCAACTAATATCATTCCAAGATATTCAGTACACACTTTTATATATAAAACCAAACACATGGTTAAATAAACATATGCTAATATAAGTTTATACCAAAAACTTAGTTTCTATATTCTTAACAAGATTCCGTTGCCTAAACCAATGATATGTTTCCAACCTCAATCTAAATATATAATTATGATTCACTTAAACATCATACTATAAGACCTGGGATACAATAAAAAGAACTTCATATATATGTCTCAAATGTAAAACTTGCTTACCTTATACTTACTCAAACACTTCCTTCCACTTTAAACCTTATCTTCCCAACTTGATTCATAATTTAAAGATCCTACACTAAAAACATATGTCATATGATCATTCAACTATAACATTAATCTATAATTCATATCTACTGTATAATTTATCTTAAGTTCATAACACTACCCTAGTTAAGGATTCTTTCAAGTATCAATCTAAACCTTAATTAAAAGTTAATTATAGAATCAATAATAAGGTTCAATCATGTCACATACTTTCTAATGACATTTTATCAAATAGGTAATAGGTACTATCCAAATTTCACATTCCTTGTCAAAGCTAGTTTGAGATTACTTACCCATCCTTCATAAAATCTTGGATAAACATGATTTATATCTCAACTATTAATCATAGCTCTTAATTCATCATTAAATTATTATTTTTCCCAATTTCTAACTTTCCATATTCCTAATTTAGCTCCATGAACCAGAATTAAGGAAATCTATCTTGCCAAAATAGATAATTAGTGATAGAAACCACTTACCACCCACTTTCTTTTCATTTCAATTCCCAAATCTGAATTGTATTGCAATAAACCACTTTTTCCTTAATCTTCCATGGCTCAAATCCGCCAAAATCTGGGTTTACTCAATGTCGGAGTGATGTAGTTCACTGTTCATCAATTCCTCAGCAATTTAACATAAATTACACCTTAACTAGACTTTAGCAAGCAAAGGGAAGAAGGAGGAGGGATGGCTGGATGTTTTGAGATGGGTTAGGGAAGATGGAGCATTATATGCTCCTCTTTCTACGATGCTCGGGTGATGCATGCCCACTCTTGCACACACAACCTGCATTTGTCGCCTTTTGACTGCTTCTATTACTATGATTCTATCTAGTTCACCATCATACACAATTCATTAGTCATGACCATCATCATTATCCCTATACTTCAGTAAATTCTTTTAGATTTCCATACTTTAAATCCAACACCGTCCATTTCTAGCTTGCAATAACACACAACAAACTCCAAATTTTTCAGAGCTTCATAGAGCCACATGAGCTAAAATAGTGCACCAAGTCAAGGGGAGCCATAATATGTTGAGATTTCTTTGCTTAAGTATATAGTGATTTTATTCTCCTAAAGGTATTTCACTTAAATGTTTTGTCAACATCAAAAAGGGGGAGAATTTCGAACCAAGTGGTATATATGGCAAACAGCTAGGTTTTGATGATGAGTAGTAAGATATGTGTGAACACTCATAGTACTGACAATTATGTTCCCAAGAACTGTGCAAATAAATATAAATGATGTACAGGGAAGCAACTCAAATACTGTTGATAGCATATATAGAGAATACATCAGCAAGCAAGATATACTGCACTGAAAAAAGATAAGAATGCTTAGAAATAATAACACTGAAACTTTGAAATGAAGTCACAAAGCATATCTCAAGCTATGACGTTCAAGCTTCAATGAGTGACCGACTAAATTCTTTATAGATAAATTCAATATCAGATAACACTTGCCTCAGCCAGACTCAGACAAATTATTCCATAGACAAGTCAGAAAATTACTTCCTATGTAACATTTGTCTGCAACACAAAGATGAATTCAAATTATAGAAGCAAAGATGAAATGGAGTTGAACTTAGACAAATGAAGAGCTAAAAATGGAGTCAAACTAATTAAGCATTTGTTTCTCATATAAAGTCCATCTGAAATAAAAGAAGAACAAGGATCTCATCTACAATATTATATAGATGAAGTAGAAGATTAAGTAGAAGTGGCATAGTGGCCACAGATGAATAGCCTACTTTGTCTGCCATCTTTGTCAGTAAGTTTGTTTGTCACTAGAGGAAGACAAACCAATAGACGAACTACTAAAAAGATGAATCATCTATGCCTCTATGATTCATCTATTACTTATAGCAAACAAACCAATAGGCAAACTATTGGAAAGAGGATTCATCTGTGCCGCATCAATTCATCTATTACTTACGATAGACAAACCAACAAACAAACTACTTTAAAGATATTATTAGCTCCTTCCAAATTCATCTATATTCCTTTGTAGATAAATTAGAAGACAAAGTTAATTCATCTTTTGTGAAGAAGCCTTATCCACACCAATAATAGTTGTTTATTTCTTATAATAGGCAAACCAACAGATAAAGCTACTTCATCTGGTGAATAGTAAAATAATAACTTTGTCTGGTGAGAGAACTTGATCTGATAAATAGTAAGAGAAGAACTTTGTCTGTGCCTTTACAATTCATTCATTACTTATAACAGACAAAATAGAAGATGAAGTAAAAGTGCTACAATGATCTTAGGCAAATTTAGAAAGACAAAGTCGCATATTGTACAATCTTCTCAAAGCTAATTTGTCCTTTACTTACAAGAGACAAACTAGGTTGGTTGTACTCTATGGTCAAACTTATACTTGAAGCAGATATTATTAAACACCAAAAAAATTGAACTTAGCTGAAAATGGAAAGAAATTAAAAGGAAAGTAGTCTTCTCTCTAACAAAGATTGCAACTCTCAAAGGCTACATCCCTTCAAGCTTAATGAGTGTCTTTCTAAAAGAATTAAAGAGTTAGTCATGCAAAAAGTCTTTATATAGTGTTTACCAAAATCAAAAAGGCATATTCTTCAAAGTCGATGATGTACGCTTTCCATCTAGAACAAGTTTATCAAGAAGACAGCTTTTCAACGAAAGAAAATTCAGAACGGTCTTCAACATTGCATGCAAGCCAACTACCTCCAATGAATAAAAATTTTTGAAGCAATTTAAAGCTTGTGTAGTGTCAATGAAGAAGGTTGAGGAAGGTAAGAGAAAGATTAAAAGGAAAAAAGAGCTTAAACAAGTAACCTCTCTCAATTAGACAAATGTTTCCTCCAAGATAATCAATCTCCATTACGCTAATAGATCATAAGTCTTAAAGATCTATCTTAATCATATTAACTGGAGTATTTATGTCCAATGAGCTTCAAAGAGTAATCATTTTATATGTTCTTAAACTTTATACAAATCAACCATCTGAGTTGGTGGTGAGCTCAGAGAAACCACTATGTTTACGCCCCCTAGAGTTGGAATCTAGAAGAGTACTGGGAACACTATGTTTATGCCCCCTTGAGCTAAACTCTAGAAGAGTGTTGAGAACACTACTTATGCCCCCCTAGATCTATTTAGAAGAGTGTTGGGAGTAATACTGTATTCCATTATAATTGATAGTGGAACCCAAGGGACAATGAGTGTCCTCTTGGAAGAGTAGACATAGGGATGGGTGCCCGAAATACTATAAAAATTATTATGTGTATTAACTGTTTGATCGCTTTACTTTGCATGTTACTATCTTATCATTACATTTAACATATTATTATGCACACTATTATCTGCTTAAAATAAGAATGGCTAAGGGAAGTTGAATCTGAGCCTGAAGCCAACACTGTGATTGAGCGATCAATTATGAAAATCTCACTTGCATTACAATATCATTTCTGTTCAGCACATGAATTTTTATTTCCCCATAACTTTCATATGCTTAATTCACCCCTCCCCTCTTGAGCTATCTACTACATGGGACTAACATTAACTACACAATTTGGCAACATCTTATTGTCTGTTAATCATGTGGGACCCACCATTACCACAACATGGGTGGGATCCACGTGTACTATAGTTTGACCATGGCAAAATCCCCTCGGCATAAAGAAAAATATCCAGTAGGCTAAAAGCCTCTGGCATCAGAGGGGGCACCCACCCCATGAAGAGTAAATATCTAGTAGGTAAAAAGAATCTAGCATTAGGGGAGACACCTGCCTCTTGAAGAGTCCACAAAGCCTTTAATCCAAATTTTCTCTATATCCAAATTAGAGAGGGAAGGGGTATTTATAGGCTTGGAGAGCCTGGTTGTGCTATTGGGGATGGTTTGTAAAATTCCCACCCCCGCTACCTAGGTGTAGTTTGCAAAATTTCTACTTCCTCTACTTGGGTGCAAATTTTAAATATCTACTTCCTCTACCAAGTAGAGGAACCAAAGAGCATTTGAAGTTTGCCTTCACTTCCTCTAGTAGGTAGAGGAACCAAAGGTTAATTGAGATTTTTGCTTTTGTCTCTTCTACTTGGTAGCGCAGTAAAAGGCCATTTCTCTTAGACTAAAATTTTACAAATTTTCAACTCCAATTTTACTATTTTGCAATGCATTTTTCAAATAAATATTGTGGTTTGGAAATACTATTTTACCAAAACACTTGATAATTTGGCAAAAATTACTAAATTGCCCATTTAATAATTTCTGTCTGGAAATGCATCCCATACTATCATTTAGGCTTCTCAATCATCTCGAAATCCATACAATCCATTTACTTTGGAATTTCATGAGCCATCTGATTCTTTAACGATTCAGAATGTGAACCCTTGGATTGCATCATTTGTGTGGAATATTAATTTCATTAAAATTCTAGCTGAAAATACCAATCAAGATAAGAATGATTTTACCCCATTGATGAAAATGTGATCATGCCAAACCATAGGTCCAATCATTTCAAATAGCCCTGGACCTTATGGACCATCAAAATAAATTTTAGTTAATGTGTTTGAAATATTGCATCGAAAAATTGATTCCTCCCATATGATGGAAATAATCTCTGAACAACGTTCAAGAATGTTATCTATCCAATTGAATTGCTATTTGGCGCTATCTTATTTTTGGATGCCTTAGAATATGGAGCATGTGAGCATATGATATTCTAATGACACAAAATCCTATGCGGTCCATTTTCTTTGTTCATCCATTTAACATATTCAAATGGACTTGACTATTTTGGCCTTACAACCATATAATTTAACATGACTTAGATCACACTCAAGGAACTCACTTTTAAGCATCACCCAAAATCCAATTGAAATGTCAATAAGGTGGCCTTGATTGAATGCACGGATGTTGTGACCACTAGTAGCGGGATGAGTCATGTTTGCTTGTTGCTGTATCTCACTTTTAGTGTGTGGCTTCATGAAGTTTATATGCTGCATAAACAACTTGCTCATCAATTTAGCCTTTACCTGTACTACTAGGTAGTAGAAACAAGCTCAACCATGTCAATGTTGAAGCTAGCATTTGCTTGCACAACCTGTAATGTTCAAAGATAAAGAAAAAACATCTTCTGTTGGTGAAATGTTTTATTCATTCTGCTTATGAGACTCGGATGTTATTTGTGCTACTTGCATTTTTTTCATCTTGGCTAAGCTATTAGGTATTGCTGTGTGAATCCCTCTACCAGCATATCCTCACTATCTGCATGACTTTCTTGGTGTAAACAGTGTCATCTTGAGCTTAGCCTTTGCCTACGTAACCCGCTCAGTTGGCGATCAACATTCACTACATCTTTGACTATGTGAGCCATCTGAAGACGTCATTGTCTGTGTGACCCATTCGACCAGCCTTCACATGTCTACGCGACCTAGAGAAAAGGCTTCCACAGTTTATAATTTTGCTGCCAGATTTTGACATGGTGGCTTTTTTCCAACACACATCGTAAAGAGAGTTTTCCGTCTTCACCTACACTACCTGGTAGCAGAAGCATGGAAGCCTTTTTGTTGCCTACATGACTTCTTGTCTAGGAAACATCCTGCCTGTGCAAGCAGAGCCTAGATATTGCTATCTGTGCGAGTGGAGTGTGAGACTAGGTGTGGCTTAACTACACCACCTATTGGAGATGTTGCACCCTCTGCCTGGAAAATTGCCTACGCGATCTACTAAGTGTGGATTTTGCCTCCCCTTTTAACTACTCTACCGAGTAGCGCAACTAGGCAATCCCTATGACCAACATAGTTTCTTTTACTTACATGACCTATTGCTTGCACTCTTCCAGATTTTCTATTGTCATTAACTCCAACAAGTATTTCATATTCAAACAACACTTTGGGCTTGCTTCTTGAAATACCTCTGATTGATTGACATGATCTAGTCCCTGACTTTATTTGTAGCATTCAAAGTAACTGCTAAAGCATGGTTAGAATCATGAAGGAATTATTTCAACTGAGGGACAAGGTCGCTAGTGGAAACATTCACCTTGCATGGACTAAAATGAGGGCCTTGCTTATCAACCATTGTAGTTGCAACTTTAATTGCATTGTTAACATTGTGAAGCCACTCTTCCATACCCAGAACCAGCAATCGAACATGCAATAGCCAATGAATATGATATTATGTGTCTTTCTGGTTTCCATATTTGCCTCGCTTAGCTACAACAATGTTCCCTTGTTTTTGGTTGCAAGATTGGAGAAAGCTTGAATGACATTGCATACCGATTGAATATTTCAATTGGGCAATTAAGGTTTTTAGCTAGACAGTGGTTGGAATTTCATTTTAGTAAAATAAATTTAGCTCTGCTACATGAATTAATTCTTTTTAGAGAATGCAGCTAACCTCCATTTAATGCCCCATTTATGGTTTCCATTGATTTTTTAAAGTGGGATTTTATCAACCATTAACAAATGTAAAGGATAGGAAATGAAATACAATGCCTTCACCTACCTAGCTTCATCAAATAGATTGATGTTTCTTTTTGTCTATGGTTAAGGAGCTACTTCTACTCCTATTATGACTCTAATTGGAAGGTAGTTATACAATAATGAATTTCTTCTTCTTCTATATTTTCTTTTACACCAACTTTTTTTTCTCCCTTACATGTACAATGCTCTAGTGAATTTACAATTTTCTTTTTCTTCTTCTTAAGTAGATTTCTAATCTTCCTAGAGAGGATTTTTATAATTTCTACATCATCATCCTCCCTCTCACTACATGAGAAATTTGCACTTCCATGGCGATATACTATCTTCACCTTTTTTCCTTCTTTCTCATTTTTCAAAACTTCATGGGTCATCAAGGACCCCATTAGTTCAGCAACCGAGATCCTGTTCAAGTCTTTAGCCTCTTCAATATCTATAAATTTGGGCATCCAATCCTTTAGATGAGAGCTTAAAATCTTTTTAATTTGTTAGGAACAAGAAATCTCATGGCCTAAACCTTTTAAGCTATTAGTGAGTCTTGAAAATCTAGAAAACATTTCATACACAAACTCATCCTTAAACATGAAGAATGACTCATATTGTTGGACAAACAATCTGATCCTAGCTTCTTTCACTTGGCTTATCCCCTTATAAACTGCTTGCAAATGGTTCCAAAGTTCCTTAGCAGTTTCACATGCAGATATTTTCTCTAATTCAGAAAGAGAGAGCACAATATAGAGCATTCTTAGCTTTGACAATTAATCAAACTACTCTACTATTCTGGTTAGTCCACTAACTCTCCTCTGAAGTGGAGAGAATAACTCCTAATATCTTCCATAATTTATAACTATTGGTAATCAAAAAATTCTTCATCTTCATTTTCCAAAAGCTATAATGCTCCCTATCAAAATATGAAGGTCTAATGGTTGATTGACCCTTTTGATTCCACCAAAATTGTTTGCTATATGGGATCAAACTAAGGTAGAGATTAAAATGGGAACCCCAATTTTAGTGCCCTGCTCTAATACCAATGTTGGATTCTGATATACAGCTCTGATACCAATGTTGGATCTTGATATACAACTCTGATACCAATTTTGGATCCTAATATACAACTCTGAAGATTGTAGATGCAAGAATATTGGCTGAAAAATGTTTTAAAGTCTAAGCTTCCAAGCCTATATTATAGTTGAAGGATATGTATGGCATCTTGCAAGAGCTCTAAAGCAAGTTATGTGCTTTGTATTGGTCCTATATGCTAGGCAAATACCCAAGAGGGTAGGGGTGAATTGGGTAATTAAAAATTTTTCTTTTACCCCTTGTAGGATTATAGTCCCTCTAGTAATATAGTGAAAGATAATACAAGCAAACAATAAATGATAGAATATTTTTATAGTGGTTTGAGTCAAGTATCCTACTCCACTCTTCCAAGTATTGATTCCCATAGTATGGCTCAACCTAAGAAGGGAGGGGTGAATTGAGTTTATACAAATTTCTTGATTGTCTCCTAAGATTACTTCCCTCTTTTTATTCTTGTGTGCAGTGCAATGTAAACTAAGTAACAAAACACTAAAATGTAAGAAAAGAAATAAATAAGCACACACTTATAAAATAATTTTTATAGTGGTTTAGGAACCCCGTCCCTACATCCACTCTTCCAAGAGCACATACTCATTGTGCCTTAGGTTCCACTATATCCCAAATAATGGAAATATATTAGTGCTCTTAGCACTCTTCTAGATTTTAGCTCTAGGGGCCATAATAGTGTTCCTAACACTCTTTTGGATTCTAGCTCCAAGGGGCATACACATAGTGCTCCTAGCACTCTTCTCGTTGCACAAGTTGACCAGGAAACTTACTGGTTTTGAGGATCACCAGCAAACTTGTTGGTTTTCCAAAAATCACCAACAACTCTCTAGTTTCAAGTTTACCAAAAAACTTATATACTTTTACATAGTGTTTCACTCAAGCATAGGGGAAGATTTGATCTCTCTTTCACAGCTCTAATAACATATAAAGATCTTCCCAAAATGTAAACTAATGGCCACAAGGATGTGTAGTTTAAGCTCATAAAAGATAAATGACGTTTTAAGCTCTTGGCCATAGGTGGAAGGATTTGAATAAGGTTAAGCTCATTTGAAAAGTATTCCTTCACCACCTTGTATCATTCTACCTTGTCTCCTTAAATAGTTTCTTCGTACTTTCAACTATTTGAAAGATGGGTTCTATTGAATGCAAAAATGAGAGCAACTTTGAATGAATAAGATCGTTGAGATTTCTACCATTGAAGTTTATGCTTTTCTAATTTTTCTCGAGCCGCTACATTGCAGTTCAGAGAGGAAAAAAAGCTATGTCAGAAGATGTTCCTTGTTTAACTTATCATAGTTTGAAAGCTTGCAGTGCTGCTTTTTCCTAAAATGGCGACTGAGATGAGTTTGCATACTAAAGCACCACTGTAGATTCCATTTAGATGCAAGTCATATTAATCAATTTTCCTCTAACAAGTCATAGCCTCTCTTTATCTGCATTTGTCTATCAAACGTTATAGATGACTTCTCTCATTTGTTTGTCTATCAGTCGATCCTTTGTGAGTGAGATTTGTCTCTCGCAAGTAGCAGAAGAACTTTGAATGGCATAGATGAAGTGGAACTAATCAATAGACAAACTTTGCTTTGTATACATGAATTCCTCAAAGAGATTTGTTTGTCAGTCGATCCTTTGTGGATATGCTTTGTCTATTGTTAATAATAGACAAACTTTGGGGAGTGTTGACAAATTCTCATGAACAAACAAAGCATGATGTTCTTCTTTTATTCCATATTTGTTTGCTAGAGGTGACAGACAAATTCTACTTTGTGTTGCTTGAATAGACAAAGTGTAGTATTCGTACAATGCAAGCAATAGATGAACCCTACTTTTCTTTGTCATGGACTAATTACTTTGCATGTTGCATATAGGTTTGTCTGTTGTAAGTTGCAGACAAATGTGCCTTTTTTTGTTAAAGTTCATTTGTCCAAGCAGCTCTTTATCTATGCTCACTGTGCAGCTTCTACTTTGTCTTCCACTTTATTTGTTGCTTTGTCTATAGTAAGTAACAGATGAATTTGATCTACAGATGAAGTGGAGTTCTACTTTTTTTGACCATCAAAAGGAGTTTGCTTTTGCAACTTCTTACTTTGTACATTCTTGACTTGTCTGGCTTGGGTCAGCCAGAGTTGCACTACTTTGTTTGTTCATCTTGCCTTTTTGTCCTCAAAAAAATCCATTCTTTTAACTTTGTTGGTCAGATAATGTTTTCTTCACTTTGTGCATGATTGTCTAGGCGATAGTTCCTTCTTTTCTCCTTTGTCTTATTGCTTGATGGAGCTTCTTCTTCTTTCTTTGTCTCAAACAAATTTTGTCTGGTCGATGTAGATAGTTTGAATTTCTTGAACAAATTTATGCTCCTTGACCATGGCTTTGTCTTCAACTACTTTTGTCTTGCATTTTTCTATGGAAATTTCTCATGGAGGTTAACAGACAATGCAAGCTCATTATTGTGCATCTTTGAAATCTTGTTTTCTTCCATTGAATTTGTCCACGGAAGTCTTCTCTTAGATAATGCAACCTTTCTTGTTGTTTGTCTTCTACTTTCTTCTTCTTATTCTTCTTCTTCCATGATCTTCATCAGTTCAGCTCCTTTTTGGAACATAGCAAATAGTTGTGGTAGTCTGTTTTAAATGAATGTGATCCTGCACTTAGAATTTGCCTACACTTGCTATGTTGATAACTTTCAAATTTATTAACATAATGTATTTTATTCACATGTGATTTTAATATGTTGTAGAGCGAGGATAATACACATTTCTATTTAGGTGCATAATATGAAAGCTTAATTGAATATGGTGCTTAGTATAATTTAACAAATTAGGGCATGAACAATCAATAATGTTAAGTGCACTATAAAGTAAAGGATGTGTGCGTGCGTAATTAGACATTCATGATTATGTATTTATATCAATTAATGTTTATAAATTCATAATCATGCATATGATTTTTAGAGATTTAAGCACATGTATGCCTTTTCTTAATAAAAGTTTTATTATCATCAAAATCACATATAATAATAGTAACACCAAGAACACTCTCCTCTAGTATCTTGGGTTTCACTATCTTTTATAGCATAAGTAGAACTAGTGCACTAAGCAGTCTTCTTGATTCCCGCTCAAGAGGGCGTAAACTCTAGTGCACTAAGCACTCTTTTAGATTTTAGCTCTAGGGGTCATAAGCTTGCGCTATTGCATTCTACTGGATTCCAGATCTATGGGACATGAATAAAATACTTAGCAGACTAACTACAAGACACACTCTAGGAGTTATGAATGCTCTTCTTGAGTCTAGTCTCCAATATTGACTCAAGGAAATCATAAAAATGAAATACAAAAGATTAAATACGCTTCATAGAGTGCTTCTCCATAAGTACACGAGAAGGACTTTCAGAAACTTTGATTATAGAAGTGATGGTTCTTCCCAAAGGTAGTCAGATGCTTTAAATGGAGATTTTTGAAGATTATAGTATGAAGGCTTGAACTATTTCTTTTGTAAATTTGGAATGAAGATTTAAGCTCAATGAAAATGCGATCAGTTGAAAAACTTGATCCTCATTTTAGCTTTGCTCCTCTTTATATCTAGCTTTGAATTTTATCTATTGGAGGTAGGCGAGTTTCATTTATTGTAAAAGAATATTCGAAGCTTCTCCCAATGAAATGTGCCATTTTTGGTTAAGTAAAATAGCTGCAATAACATGCAATGGTGTGCTTTCAAAAATGGTAAAATTTTTTACTATCAGGACAACTACTAACAATTATTGTTTGTTGCTTAGGACGGAGTTGCTATGTCTCAATGTTTATCAGGGATAGGAAAATGAGGAAGAAATAAATAAATGGAATGACATGACCGAAATTGGTCGCCTTTGGAATGAACCAAATAATTTCCATTATTATTGATTTCCCTCAATTGGTTACACTTATTGTGTACATCAGAAAAAATTGTGTGTTCACATCCCAGACCAAAAGTGGTCCTAATTACATCTCCACAATGGAGAAAACCCTTGATTAAA
>JAYJMB010004209.1:0-13221 GCA_036873735.1 Pouteria campechiana | reverse complement strand
GCAAAAGATGAAGTATTAGGTGCAAAAGATGAAGTATTAGGAGAATAAAATATGACATTTTGCATTCTCATCATGTAACTAAACAAAGTGAGGTTGTTTATTGAGCACAAGAGTATGTTAAGAAAATACTAAATTTGAAAAATGGATCATTTGTAATCAATTTTTATATGGATAATGGAATACTTTGGATAAGTTTTCAACATAAAATTTATATATATTAAAATTTTATTTTTAATGAATTAAGAATCCCATAATTTTGATATCTTATGAGAAAGTTATGATCAATATACCAAAACTGCTCCATATGAGTAAAAAGTACCAAGATTACCAAATTAGGTCACTTTATTTAAATTTCTGAAATATACGAAAGTCGATTTGAAAAATGTGGTAAATATGAAAGTTTTATATATTGAAGTTACCTTTCCAATGCCTTAAAAATTATATCATTTGGACATTGTATGAGGGAGATATGATTAAAACAGTGGGAATGGTTAGGGTAGCAAAAGTCGAGGTTGCAGCACTGAGCGTTGAAAAAGGCATGTTGGGCAAAAGTTTTTGGGGCCACAGCCCCAGATTTGAGGCCATAGCTCCAACATTGGCTGCTTGATTTTTAAGGGTCATTCGGCCCATTACTTCTATTTTTTTTATTCCTTCTTCCCTCCTCTAGTTCCCATGTCCTAGCCACGAAAACCCATCAACCTGGACTCATTATTTTGATGATTTAGGCTAGAATCTTCCTAGATATTCACAGGAAATCATGGGTTTAGGGATTAAAATTCCCTTTTCTTGCTATTTGGGTATGGTTCCATTGACAAAATCCTTGTTGGACGTTATTTATGGTGGATTTTTGAAGATTTGAAGTGGAAGATGGGGAAAGATGGAAGCCATACTTGAAATTGAAGGTAAATTCCTTTTTCCCCATTTGATTTCAAATTTTTCATTCTAAGGTTTTGGAAATTTAGAATTCTGAGGAAAAAGGATGAAATTGACATGGAAATCATGGGGTAAATGATTTTATGGGTTAATTATGGTAATGAAATTATACATTTAGGTTGCTAGGGTTATGCCCAATTCGTGAATGATGAAATGGTGAGAATTCCATAGAGTTTGTGTTACGAATTTTCGGTTTATGTTGAATTTGATGGTAAATTGATTAGTGTATGAATTACAACATGATTGACATGATTTAGATTGGAAAATCATAATTATGCATTAACCCTATCCATGAATAGTAATCTTAGGGGTGAATTGGTATGAAATTGTATAAATTGACAAGGGAATTTAACTAATAACTTGATTATAATGGTTATGGCATGGTTTGGAGTTAATTAAATGTGATTATGCATAAGTTTTTAATGTTAATAGTCACTCATCAAGAGTAAACTTGGGGTTTTTATATAAAAATGTAATTATGCTTAGTCTAATCGAGTTATAAGCTTCGTGAGTATGTTATTAAGGTAAATTTGACATTGAATATGTTATGGAATCATGATGTGTAATTGGCAATAAAAACCCTAATCTCGTGTTATAGAATAGATTCTAAGATTTGAATGCCTACGAGGCATTACATCACTATCTATTGATGCCTAGGGGAATGATTAGTAATATTAAAGTGCAGTGTTGCATGCTAAAGATAGCTATGCACTTGAAAGATAGACTAGTTTAACAATGAATTATGGTGTGATACCTTGTTTAATTAATGATGAGTAAAAATAGTAATTGATTGTCTTGATATGCTAGATTGAAATTGTCTTGTAATTGAATGGGATTGTTACCCTTTACAGGATGATCTGAGAAGGATGAAAAAACACGCAGCTTGAGTAGTATATAGTGATTCACTCAAGGTAAGTAGGCTATCTTTTGAATATATTGTTGAAAAGGTATAGTAAGTATTCCATTGCTTGTATTCATTTATTTACGAGCCTATATAAATGGATGGGGATTTTGGAAATTCCATAAATGGTAGTTATAATAGATGTATATAATGAGAGAATTGTTGAGACTAGTGAGCTCCCAAATATCATTGGTATTACATGAGTATATTGGGATAAAGAATATGCCAGGATTAGTTAGGTGAGGATGTATGTATTAATGGAATTGCAAGAATTCCATGGTAGTATATTTGTAAAGGATGATAGCATATGTGAATGCTCGTAAGGTACTAATGGATATGTGATGCCCGGATGGCACGAATATGATATTACAAATATGAGGGGTATGGAGTAATGGTATTAATGTGTATTGTGCCTGAATGACACTGTTTGAGATGCATTATATGTTGTGCCGGAATGGCATTGTTGTGATATGGAATGCCTGCATGGCTTATGATACATATGAATGTGAACATGATGTTATTTTAATTATTATTTTCTATTATGCCTACTTACTAAGTTTGCTCAGATTAGCGCCTTCTTATTATGTTTTTAGCTAACAAGTCAAATAAGGGAACTTGAAGACAATGATTTTATTTTGCTTTGTAGTAATTACAAATTGAAATATCTTGTGTTGTATGTGTATTCATTTAAAATTGTATTGGTTGAACAGAAATGTATTCTGCGTATGTATAATGTTGTAAAATGATTAGCATGTCATTATGTACTTATGAATGGATGTAAATTATTTCAGTTGTGTATTGCCATCATGGGGTTATGTAGATTCTTGGTTGTGAGTAAGTTGGGTGAGTACTGGGGGTATGTTAAAATTTTATTATTGCTATATGTAAATTTCATATGCTTCATAAATGCATGTAAAAGTTTATATGTACATAATTTAGGGCAGACTATGCCAAAATTTTAGCAGAATTTTCCATAGAAATAGAGAAATTGTGAGGTTATGATAAGATTTCCCTTAATAAGAAGGGAAATGATAACATTTCACATCAACCTCTATGTGACATGGTCAAAACGCATAGGGTGGGGGTGCGGGGTGTTACACATATCTATCTATTCAAAGCTTTCTAAACTAGAAGCAACATTAGCTTAAATCAAGTCTAATAAAAGTTTTGTTGTCATTAAAATCATATATAGTAAACCTAACACTTTTTCATATGATCCAAAATATTATGAAATGATAAATAAAGTTGAAAATAATATGGATCAAGATGATTTCTCCTTTTTCTAAACCATCTAGACTCATATTAGGATATGTATATGCTCACTTAAATGATATCCCTACAAAACACTTACAATCCAAGCATATATGTCTACATTTCAAGCTTCCTAAACTAAGAACATCATTAGCATGAATCAAGTCAAGGATAAGTTTTATTGTCATCAAAATCATACACATAATCCTAACAATTGTTGAACACACTATTTTAAATAGCTTGATTTTGATGATGAACATTCTTAACCAAGTATGTTTTGGTAATGAGTAAAGACATGAGTTAAGCATTAAAGTACTAACAATTTATCCTCAAGCAAATTGCAAAATATTAACCAATACTCAACTTGAGAATAATCTTTATAATGATTAAAGGAAGAAACCAAGTAAATGCTCATGAAAAATAAGTATATAAATTACATATACACTTAAAACAAGAACATAGAAATCTTAAAGTCTTCAAGGACACATCAGAGTCAAAATTCATTCTTTTGGAGCACAAAGTCTCACTTCGGAGTCAACCAAGACATGCTTTGGAATCAACAGGAAAGCCTTTGGAGTCATCATGATATACTTAAGAATCATTAAGTATACTTCAGAGTCTTCAAAATACTTTAATCAACAAGACATGCTTTGGAGTCTTCAAGCATACTTCAGAGTTCATCAGACATACTTTGGAGTTCATCAGACACACTTCAAAGTTAACCAGATACACTTTGGAGTTAACTATATATGCTTCAGAGTCTTCAAGCATGCTTCAAAATTAATCAGAAAAGCTTTGGAGTTATGAAGATACTCTTTGGAGTTAACTAGACATGCTTCAGAATCATCAAGATACAGTTTGGATTCAACAAATATACTTTGAAGTTAGCAAGCAGAATTCAGAGTTATCAAACCTTACTTCAGAGACAACCTTTCTGAAGCATCAAAGGTTCAGAGAATCCAAACTTTACTCTTCAAAGAACTGTCACAAGTAAAGAGGTCTTCCGCCACTTTGGAGAAACTTAAGTTAGTTCTTCAGCACATCCTAAATCATCTCTCTAATACTTTGACTGTTCACTCGCCACTTTGGAGGAATTGAAGAAGCTGCTTTAGAGCATCTGACATGCATGTGAACATTTAGTGAAGAAAAGTCAGCGACGAAGTGGCAGACCAATACCAAACTATTGTAAAGTAAGAAATAAGATAACATATCAGATGAAGAAAATATTTTGTAAACATTTGAAAGACTACAGAAGCTAGCAACAGTAATATTTCTCAACTTATAAAAGAGGCAATCAGAAATATTGAAAATATACTAAAAAGTCAAAAACTACAAAAATTTAAAGTTTTGAGCATTCAAAATCTTCCTTCAAAGTTCAACTCCATTGGCAATAACTCTTTCAGAGCTTTCAAAGTCTAAACTGCTTCAAAATCAAGGAGTTTGAATCTCTTACTCTTGTTGCTTGCTTATTCACTTTAAGTCTTTGAATTTATGTACAAGTCTGCTTAAGTAAGAGGCATTAATCTATACACTTATTTTTAGTATTCAATAACACAAGCAAATTGCTTGGTGTTTATGTATTGAGATAAGTAAGTAAGAAACTTGTTGAAAGCATAAAAGTTTGTTGGTGAACTTTGAAAACCAACAAGTTTTAAAAGTTTTTGATTAGCTTAGAAAACCAGTAAGTTGGTTGGTGAGCTTGTAGGAAAACCAACATGTATTTGGTCATGTTAATCAAGGTATTAGTGGAACTCGAGATCAGTAGTGAAAATTGACTTTGAGAAGTGGAGTAGGAACCCAGGAAGGGCCGAACCACTACAAAATCTTGTTCTGCGTACTGTGCAATTTTCTCTATTTCTTTATTCAACACTTTGATATTTTATTTTGGCCAAAAGTTTTAAAAGCTGAATTCAACCCCCCTCTTAAGTCACCATTGTGTAAGGGACCAGCAATAATCTCCCCCTTTTTGATAATGACAAAACTTGAAGACTTATGGCATTTAAAAGTATGCCTATAAGAAAACTTCACCTAACTATATGAACCCTTGGAATATAAGTCATGACAAAAGATACATGAGTTTATTTCTCTCCCTAACCATACAGGTCATGAAAAAACTTGAAGACTTATATATCATCTCCCTTATTTTTGTTTCATTTTGACTCAAAATGAAGTGCAAGTCATTCATACAACTTCTCCACTTCACTATAACAAGTACTACAATAAGTCTAGTATTTCATCTCCCCCTTTTTGTCAAAATATAAAAGGGACATCAAGATGGGGCATGTCTCCTCCTTAATATCTAAAAGATAGGACAATAAACACAATATTGAGCATAAGATAGGATCAATGTAAAATGCTTTCATCTATATGCTCTTCTTCCCTTTTTATAATTTCATGCAATTGGTTAAACAACAGATAAACCTCCTCCTTTTTGCAAACTTCATGTCCTTCTCCCCCTTGATAAGGTACAGTCATGAAAAAGGGAAATTTGTTGGGTCCCGAAAGAATACACACAACCATTTGTTGGATCTCATACAAAGCATAACCATGAACATGAGATAGAATAAATGTTCATCAATATAGAGAACAGATTCATGTTATGAGCAACATTCAAACATTAAAGAATTTTCATTGAAGGTTTGAAGATATGCAAATAACTTTCAAGCAAAAATCAATTCATATATCATTTCAAAGATGCATCAAAATCATAATTCTCATTCCAACACAAAGAACATCAAATTGATATTCATATCATTTCAAAAATATTTTTATAGATTTACATCAAATTTCACAAGGAAATTACATATGAAACCTCACTACATGTTCTCTCATGAAATTCTCTCAAAACATACAAAAAAATACAAAGTAATTATCTTTTTCTTTTAAAATTGTTCTCCCCAAAAGTAAAAAAAACTAAAATCCCTATGAAGTAGTGTGAATATCCGCAATGGACGAAGGCATGGTAGGCTCCCCCTAAGTGGTAGCCTTAGTAGTGGTGAGCTCATCAAATGGGAAAGTTCACTCTGGATCTTGAATAGTGGGGCCTAGAGCAATGAGTGGTGCAAGATCATGTGTAGAAGTAGGCTGAGCTATCCTAAAATGTGAGATGAGTGCATCTAGCTTCCTCTTTATTCTTTCTTACACTCCTCTAATTTCTCCTGCTTCTTTCCTCAATTCCTTTTTTAATTCCTTCGCTTTCGGTAATAGAAATGTCTAAGTAGAGGATCTAGGGACATTGGCTTTAGGTGAAGCCTTAAGAGGTGATGAATCTCTCTCTGCAATGGGATAAATTTTCATCTTTCTCCTCCATCTTTTTCTTCCCTTAGAAGGGTGCTCTATCTTCTTCTTCTTCTTCTTCCTCTTCTTCATTCTCATCCTCTTCCATTTCTTTCTCATTTTTCTCAATCATCTCTACCACAAAATCAGAAATTGTAATTCCTATTCTATTCAGTAGGGTAGCTCCTCCCCAGTCTTTCTTAAGTGACACACATGTAGGCTAGATTCTCCCTCCACAGGAATTTGAAAGTGCTCAAATATCTTGGTTAACCATACTCCATATGGAACTACATGATCAGTCCTTTAGGGCATATATCCAAAGGATGTGAGCATAAGGTTTAGGAAGCTAAATCTTCGATAATTGTAGACTTTCCATAACACTTTGGACTCATTGGCAGTTACTTGCTCTATTCCTCCTATCTTAGGCATGGTCATATTTTCTAATACTTTTCTAAGCATTCTAAGCTCAATGTTGAAGTCTTTTGTTCTCATGTAGGTATGGGTTGAAGTGTAAATAGTGCTAGTGGATAAGTTATTGAAAATCTCCCCTTTCCTCAATCTAGCCTATTCTTCTTCATCTAGTACACCTAGTATCTCACCTAGATGTTCTTCAGGGGATAGCATATGTGTTCTAAAATTTATTTCTGCTCCCTCCACCATTGAAGCATAACATCTTGGTTTCTAGTTGAAACAAAATCTGAGGACGATTTCTCTATAGATGGGTGCTTCATAATCCAACAATTAGTACATCCTGAATAGTTTAGCATGGCTTGAATATCTAATCTACATTTATCAAGGAATTTTAAGTCTATGTTTTTTTACACATGTACTAGTCTTCCCAATATTGAAGTATAGAACTTAAGCTTCTTATCCTCGCTGCCAAAATAGTATGCAGGTAAATCAAGTGGCTCAAATTTGGCAATGGGAACCTTCCTTACCTATACCTCTTCAGGAAGGGAATTTAGATTGAACAATCTCACATTTTCTTCTCCCTTTCTTTCTACATGCACATCTTTTTCTTCATTTACATGTGTTGGGGGAGAGGGATTACCTTTGCTAGCTGCGGTTTGAGGTCTTCTAGAGGTTTTAGATGATGAAGGTGTCAGGATTATTATATATGATTTTGATGATAACAAAACTTGCATTAAGATAAAATAATATGTGTGCTTAAATTGTTAACAATCACATGCATAATTCTGATTTGATAAATATTAATTGTTAATGTGAAATCTATACATAATTGAACATACACCTTTTACTTCATGATGCGCTTAACCTCAATTATCATTCTTTAATGTGTTAATTTGTTGAATCATATTTAGCACTATACTTTACTAAGATATCACATTAAGTGCTTCAATGTAAATGAATGTTGTCCTTACTCCACTAAATGTGCAAATTACAAGGATAAATATGTTTTGTAAAAATAATATATATTCAAAGCTAACAACGTAGCAAGTGAAGAAAACTTCTAAGTGCAGGATCATAATCATCTACAATAAATTGCCACAACTATCTGCTATATTCCAAAGGGATTAAATTTCTGGAAGAAGAAGAAGAAAACAAGGCTTCAAAGATGAGCTACAAGGACCTTGCTTTGTTTGTTAAACTCATAGAGAAAACTCCATAGACAAATGCAATGATAAAAAAGTTGAAGACTAAGCCATGGTCAGAGAGCTCAAACCATGAGCTATCCATTGGCCAGAGTTTGTCTGAGACAAGTAAGAAGGAGTTGAAGAAGAAAAAGGATTAAGCCAACACCTTCAAATATCATTCAAGAGCTTCATCTTCCTATCCATTCAAGGCCTACTACTTCAAATATATTTAGGGGAGATTCTTCATATTATAAGAAACTTTGTCTGACTAGCATAGCAAGAAGAAAGAATTTGCCCGAGATTAAAAAGGTAAGATGTAAAGATAAAGTAAAGCAACTTCATTTGAGCAAAGACAGACAAATCAAGAATGATAAGAAGCAAGTTGCAAAGACAAACTCCATTGATTTTTGAAAAATGTAGAATAAATGAGAGTTTTGACTTTATCTATGGGATCAAATTCGTCTGTTAATACAAACAAAATAGAAGTTGAAGTGGAAGCTATATAGTGAGGATAGATGAAGCTAAATAGATAAAGTAGCTGCTTAGACAAGTAAACTTCAATGCACAGGCACATTCATCAGTAACTTACTATAGACAAACCTATAGACGAAGTACAGAACCTAATTCATCCAAGACAAACTAAAGTAGAGTTCATCTCTCACTTATAACAAATGAATGTGGAACAAAAGAAGAAGAACATACATTGTCTATTCGAGTAGACAAAGCAGAGTTTGTCTATCGATTAGTTCGACTCTATCTATGGTGCTAGATTTCATCTATTATTTACAATAGATAAATCACACTCATGAAAGATTGACTGATAGACAAACCTCATGAGAGAATTCATCTAAAACTTATGGCAGATAAACACTGACAAAGAGAGGTTGTGTCTTGTTAGAAGAAAATTAATTTATGTGACTTGCATCTAAGTGGCATTTGCACTCGTGCTTTCATCAAGTAGACTCATTTTAGTCACCATTTCTGGCAACAAGTGGCACTACATGTTTTTCAGTCTTATCAAGTCAAAATGAGAAAAGACATTTCAACAGCAGCTTATTTTTGTCTCTATAAAAGAATGACGATGTAGTAGCTTGAGACAAATAAGAAGGCATGCACTCTAATGGCAGAAATCTCAATGTTCTTCCTCATTCATTATAGCTCTCATTTTTGCATTCAACAGAACTCATCTTCTCCGATGCTTAAAATTATGAAGAAGTTATTTAAGGAGAAAAGGTGGGATGATTCAAAGATGGTGAAGAAAGACATTTCAAATGAGCTTAAACTTAAGCAAATCCTTCCACCCAAGGCCAAGATCTTAAACCGTCATCCATCTCTCATGAGCTTTAATCTACAAATCCTTGTGGCCATTGATTTTTCATTTTGGGAAGATCTTTTTTATTACTTGAGCTGTAAAAGATCTCATCTTCCCCTGTGCTTAAATGTGTATTAGTTTTTCTAGTTAATCTAAAAAACCAATGAGCTCGAGAAAATAACATTGTATGAGTTGTTTCTGAGCTCTAGAAAACTATCAAGTTTGCTAGTGATCTTCAAACTAAGTCAGTTTTCTGGTGAGCTTATTAAAACTAGAAGAGTATTGGGAGAACTATGTTTATGCCCCCCTGGAGCAGGAATCCAAAAGAGTGTTAGGAACACTATTTTATGCCACCTAGAGCTAGAATCTAGAAGAGTGTTGAGAGCACTATTATATTTCTATTATATGGGATATAGTGAACCCAAGACACAATGAGTGTGTGCTCTTGGAAGAGTAGATGTATGGATGTAGGGATGGGATTCCTAAACCACTAAAAAAATTATATTGTTTGTGAGTATTTGTTTATTTGCTTTATACTTCCTACAGTTTACTATTTTATCATTCATTTTACATCACACCACACACAAGCCCTAAAAGAGGAAAATAGTTCAATAGGGGTTAAATAATGATTTTTCATATACCCAATTCACCCCTCCCCTCTTGGGTTAAGTCATACTATGAGAGTCTACAATTGGTATCAGAGCAAGCTAAGTAAACAATTATAATGATCCTTTTGGCTTACCCAACAATGTCATCCTTTGTGTTCTCCAAAAGATACTCCATCTCTCCACTCCATATTTTCATGGATCTGATTATGTATAGTGGAAGAAGATATTAGAAATATATCTTCTGATCAAATGATCTTCATTTATGGAAAATCATATACATTAGCATTAATGTGGATGAAACAAGAGCAAAACTAAAAGTATTGAAATCTCTCTATATGCTCTCTACCCCACCATTTGCAAAGATGTCTTAGCCTATAAATCGATATGAGAAATCTTAAGATAAGCCAAAGACAATTACTAAGGGGCAAAACATCTTGCACTTACACACTATTTATGTTACTATTGAGACTAACTTGAGTGTATGAAATCATGAACAGGAGAAAACAAGCTCTTGAAGAAGATGAAGAAAAAGAAAAAAAAGGAGACTTGGTATGAAGAAACAAAATAAAGACATGATGAAATACCAAGTTCCTTCAAAAGATAAATGGTTTTAGTCCCATGTAGTAGATAGCTCAATAGGGGAGGTGTGAATTGAGCATATAAAAATTATGGCCAAATAAGAATTAATGAGTTAAGCAGAAGTAGTGATATAGGACATATGTGATTTTCATATTTGTTTGTTCAGTCATAGTGACTGCTTCACTTCAAGATACAGCTTCTCTTAGTCATTCTTATTTTAGGCAGGTAATTGTGTGTGTAATAAGATGTGAAATGTAATGATGAGACAATTACATACAAAGTAAAGCAATCAAGTAGACACTATATAGTAACTTTTATAGTGGTCGGGAACCCCATCCTTGCATCCACTCTTCCAAGAGCACACACTCATTGTGCCTTGGGTTCCACTATATCCCACATAGTGGATATACAAAAGTGCTCCCATTACTCTTATAGATTCCATCTCTAGGGGGCATAAATAGTGTTCCCAATACTCTTTTGGATTCCAGCTCCAGGGTTATAAACATAGTGCTCCCAATACTCTTCTGGTTTTCACAAGCTCACTAGGAAACTCACTGGTTTTGAAGATCACCACTAAACTAGTTGGTTTTCCAGAGCTCACCAATAACTCATACAATGTGGTTTTCTTAAGTTCATTGTAAACTCACATAGCTGATTAACATCACTCATTTTGCATGTTACATTGCCTCTTTTACTAGGCTAATTTATACAGAATTTAAGCACATATAAAATGATAGCTCATTGAAGCATATTAGATATTAATACTTTAGATATATGATTAAGATAGATCTTTTAGGCTTATTATCTATCAGCTCAATGGGGATTGATTATCTAAGAGGAAGCATTATCTAATTGAGAGAGTTTACTTGTTTAAGCTTTATTCTAATTTTTCTCTTAGCTTTCTTAACCTTTAAATTGCTTCAGAAATTTTTATCCATTGAAGGTAGTTGGGTTCCTTTGAATGTTGAAGACCGTTCTAAATTTTCTTCCATTGAAAAGCTATCTTCTTAATAAACTCACTATAGCTAGAAAGCTTGTAGTGTCGTCCTTGAAGAAGATGCCTTTCCAATTTTGGCAAACACCGGATAAAGACTTTTCTGCATAGCTGACTCTTTCATTATTTTAGAAAAATGCCCATTAAGCCTGAAAGTACACAACCTTTGAAAGTTGCAACCTTTGTTATAGTGAAAACTGCTTTCCTTTGAATTTCTTTCTATCTTCAGCTAAGCTTGATTTGTCCAGTGTTTAATTAGAATATGCTTTTAATGAAAGTTTGACAGGAGAGTGTAGCCAACAATGTCTAGTACAAGTATCTTCTACTCATCATGATATGCCAAAGAGATTCAGTGATAGTTTGTCGAAAGACTTTGTCTAATCAAGTCCTAGTTTGTCTCTCGTAAGCAACAGATAAAAAATGCTCTAAGTAGATCCACATAATAGACAACTTTGTCTTTGTAAATTTATTTGAGATCATTGTAGCATTTTACTTCATCTTCTAGTTTTTTTGTTATAAGTGACAAATGAATTGTAGCGGCGAAAGTGAAGTTCTTCTCTTTACTATACACAGACAAAGTTTCTTTCACCAGACAGTTTTCTTCATCACATGAAGTAGCTTTGTTTATTGGTTTGTCTGCTACAAGTAATAGATGACTCTTCTTGGCATAGACAACGCTTCTTCATAGTAGATGAATTGACTTTTTTTGTTGGTTTGTCTATAGAGAGCCATAGACAAATTTACAAGGCTTAAACAAAGTTTTTCAACTAGTTCATCTGTTGGTTTGTCTGTCATAAGTAATAGATGAATTGATGAGCCATGAATAATTTTTTTTCTAGCAGTTTGTATAGTGGTTTGTCTATTACAAGTAACAAATGAATCATATAGATGCATAGACAAATTAGTTCTTCAACAGTTTGTCTAATGGTATGTCTGTTGCAAGTGGCAGATGAACTTATAGATGAAGACGATAAACAAAGGTGTTCATCTATGGTTGCTGTGCCACTTCTACTTCATCTTCTGTATCTTCTATAGAGGATTGCAGGTCAGATAAGTTCCTTGATATTCTTCAATTTTAGATAGACTTTATATTAGAGACAGATGCTTTAATAATTCAACTCCATTTTTAGCACTTTATTTGTCTGAGTTCAGCTCTGTTTCATCTCCGCTTCTATAGGCTGAATTCATCCTTTTATTATGGATAGATTGTAACACCCGACACCCCCATCATATGTATTTTAACCACGCTACCCTAGGGCCAATGTGGAACGCTACCATCTTATATTCCAGAGAAGAATCTTACCAAAAACTTGGCAGAGTCTTCCCTAAAATATAAGGCATTTGCACCTGATATACATGTGTAATATCACATACAATTTATAATTTTGTAATATAAAATATCAATTACATTTAAATACTAAACACCAAACCCATACTCACAGCTCTGCCCAAGATCGGAACCGGGTCATGATGGCATTCACATAACTACAATTATAAATGTATCACTATGACATGCCCATGCTATACAATATACGTCATTTTAGTCATATTACAGAAATTTAATTATACTTTTAATTTACAAAGATGTAATTTGAAGGGATTCCAATCCTAATTTACCATTTCATAATTAAAATGTCTTCAAATCAGGATTAACAGCCCGAATCCGCAGTTGGGATTCTTTACCTATCCTATCACCTAAAAAAATATTAAGAAGGGGTGAGTCCAGGCAACTCAATAAGTAGGCATAAATAACAAAAAAATAATTAATCAAC
>JAYJMB010004208.1:16420-56467 GCA_036873735.1 Pouteria campechiana | reverse complement strand
TGCTTATTTTAACTTCCAACCCCCCCCCCCCCCCCCCCAACCCCCAAGAAATATTATTTGTGTTTAGCCTACTAAATTCCGCTTGTCTCTTTAGGTCAACTCTTTGGCTCAAAAGGTGCTTTATAAAAACTTGTCAAAGTTCATATTTGAATGCTTGACCTCCTCAAATCATATTGGTTTCTTAAGGCCAACAAATTCTTATTGGAGAAATTAAGATACCAAGGTTGGTTGTAGCAGCATGGTGTGCATATGAGGCCCCCAAAATCTTACATCTAATGTGTAGTGGAAAGCAACCTAGGCTGTATGTGTCCTCAACCTTAGTCTATGTGAGTTGCCTTTTAGGTTACAGAGCTAACCTAAAAGAATAAAATCCATTTAAGCTCATGTGCTAGTAAAATATAGTGAACCTATTGTTCTAGATTAAGACATTATAGTCATTACTGTATTTGATTATGGAACTAGAAACAAATTATAATATTCTTATAAAATAAATTTTATTTACATTCAAATATTAAGATATATTAGTATTTTAATATAGTCTTTGGATTTAGTGTCAAATTACTTGTTGTTTACTAAGGCCTCATTTGGCCGCATGTTTTGGGAACCTGAATGGACATTTATGGGAAACAAAGTACTTTATGGTTGCATATCAACTGTTTGGCTAAGCATTTAAAAGTACTGCATGCTGTTGCAAATGCCGAAATTTGACATTTCGAGAGAGGCAAGAATTTTTTGCTTTTCCATGGGCTTCTTACGTTAACTAATTTCAAGATAATGGTATCTTCTTCCTCTCTTATAAAAAGATAAGGTCGTAAGCATGAGATTAAAATCATATTAAGATATCCAGATACCGTGTGCAAGTGTTGTCATCCATTAAAGTTTCAATTCTTTCCTAACTAGTAAGTTTTCTTTTACTTATCTACATTGACATTGTTTTTCAGATTACAAAAATAAATTTTATTTTTCATATTTCTTTCTATTTTGATGGTTGGTTCATTATGCAAAGTCTAATTATAATGAGGATTATATTATTATTTTACTCTCTAAAATCAACTTATGATATTTTTTGAAGTTTTTTATGCAAATTCGTAGTTTGGCTCGGAATTCACTCACAATACTATATTGTATTGTCTAGCTGCAAGTCCTTACATATTTCAAATCCCAATATGAATAGCTTGGGTATTGGCTACACTTTTCCATTTGAGTATTTGCCGTCAATGTTATCAAATTAGATTGAAGGTTGAATGGATTAACCTTATGGTGCACGGATCCTCCAATTTAACTATATGATTTAACTGAATTGACTGCTTTAATAATTTGAATAAGAATATGATCAAAATTTTAAATCATATATCTTAACTTAAATGAATAGATCATTTACCACTAAATTATATTTAATATTTTTATTTTAAATCTTAAAATTTTGATCTGCATATTATATTAACTTTCATAAAAAATTTCATGAAATATAATTATTTTGTCATAAAATATGGATTAAAATTATAATATTTAAAATATTAGAATAATATTGTTGAGTACTTTTTATTTGAAAAAGAAGTTTGATGTGAGTAGAATTTATTCTTATTTGGCTCTATCATTTAAAATATTTGGATAATCCTAAATTTTTGTGGGTACTAATGAATGGGTACGTAACTCTAAAGTCTTCTATATCATTCCCCTTTTTAATAGTTTTCAAAAAATCAATCAATTTTAAACTTATTATATTCTTAAATTAAGATATGTAACAAATTAATTAGAATTGAAAACTAACACTTAATTCTTATGCTTATCATAGGTGATATTTTAAGAATAATTAATATTGTTCAAGTTTATGTTTTATGAATGTAAATTGTGAATGCTTTTGTATTTTTTAATATTTTTATGTTTATTATACATTAATTATAAAAATATTTAGGATGGAAGGATCAACTCCTATGGAGCTTAATGGTGGGAGTTTTCATAAAAAAGAGAAAATTTAATGGAATGAGAGAAGTTTAGAAGCCTTCTTGAAAGCATGTGTAAAGGAAGTGGGATCTGGGAATAAGTTGAGAACACACTTTAATAGATTGGGGTGGAAGAATATTATATTCAATTTCATTGCATCAACTAGAAAAAAATTATGATTACAAGCAATTTAAAAATAAATGGGATGAATTAAAGAAAGAGAGGCAAGTGTGGGACAAATTTACAGGAAAAGAAACTTGATTAGGATAGGATTTTCTAAAGATGACTGTGCAGGCTAGTAATGAATGGTAGAACAAAAAATTATAAATTAATTTAATTATTTTTCTATTCATAATAATTCATCAAATTAATAGTAATTTAATATTTTTATTATTATTAAAATGCAGGAAATTCCACAGGTAGCAAAATTTAGAGAAAGAGAATTATAGTTTAAATCATATGGAAATTCTATTTAATGATGTTGTTGCTAGTGGTGATAAGGCTTGGGCAGCATCTTCTAGAGTATTTCGCTTTGATGAGGAAAGGACTTATGACCAAGTTAATTATGACAAATTGCATGGAGAAGTTAGTTAAAGTACAATCTCATAGCTTTGAGGATAAGAGAATGAAATAAGAGAAAACTAGTATTGAAAGTGTAATAGACATTATTCGTATATTGCCTAGAATGGAGGTGGGAAGTGAATTTTGGTGGAAAGCAAGTGATTTACTATTTGATAAGGTAAATAGAAAGATGTTTCTTGCTATGAAGGAATTGGAGTTGCAGATTGAGTGGCTGAAAAGAAAGATAAATTAACTTAATTTGGATTGAAAACCTAGTTTTTGTGATTTTGAAGAATAATATATCATGACAAATGTCATATATTTTTATGGGATTAACATATGTTTGAAGCATATTATTATGATTTTGATCCTTTTTGGATATGTGAGTTAAATATTAGGAAATGAAGTTTGAATTTTTATGAAATATTATTGTGATTGATTTTAAGTATTATTATAATTGATTATGATCCTTTTTGGACATCTCAATTAACTATTATAAAATGCAGATTGAATGTTCATGAAATATTGTTGTGATTAATTTTAAATACTGTTGTGATTTCTTTTGATTTTTTTGGACATCTTAGTTAATTAGTATAAAATAAAATTTGAATTTTCATGAAATGTTATTGTGATTGATTTTTATCTTTTTCAGTTAATTATTATGAAATGAACTTTGATTTTTATGCAAATCATTGTTGTGATTGATTTTATTATTTTCAATATAATAGGTATGTCATCAACCAAGGATGATGAAATTAAATGTAATGATGTTTTTGAAAAGCATCTATTAGACCAATATTTATTGGTGCATATTATTCACAATTTTGCCTTAAGTAACTGTATAGAACAAAATTACATAGTGGCTTCTAATTTGTTAGGTATATACTACTTGGTCATGAAATACGTTGTCATGAGAGCTTTAGGATGGAGAAGCACGTCTTTCACCTATTTTGTAATGCTTTAGTTAATAAGTATGGATTAAAAAATACTAAAATAATGAGGATTGAGGAAATGGTTGGGATATTTTTATCTACTATAGGTCAAGGGGTTGGAAACAGAATGGTACATGAGCGTTTTCAACATTCAAGACAAACAATTATTAGACATTTTTATACCATTTTTAATATCAATTGACATATTAACACCTGAAGAGCCACACTTTAAAAATATCCCTCATGAAATAGAAAATGACAAAAGATATTATCCTTATTTTAGAGATTGTGTAGGAGCCATTGATGGTATGCATATTTCTTGTGTTGTTCCCTATAGTCAACAAGCAAGATATATAGGTAGAAAAAGTTGTCTATAATGACGGCTTATGATTTCAACATGTGCTTCACATTTACATTGGTTGGATTGGAAGGAACTACTAATAATGGTTGAATATTTGTTGAAGATCTTAAGAATATACAATTAAATTTTCCTTATCCACCTTCAGGTTTGGATATATTATTTTGAAATTTTTTATGCTTTTATAGTTGTTAGGGAATTCTAACATAGATACCCAATTATCCAGCTGGCAACATGTCATGTCATATCTTTATACTAATAAGGATGTCCATTACACAACCTTAAGAATACAAGACTGCAAGAGACTCGTTTCCCTGGACTTCTCCTCTAGGAACAAGTTTGCATCACTCTTGTATACAAGCTATGTACACATCCTGGCTACCACCCACGCTTAAGTATAAAAGGACTAGGTGTGCACCACCCAACACACAAACTCTTGCTAATACTCATCCCCTCTAAAAAATTTGTTCATTGAGTTAAGCGTTGGAGCATCTATGTCAAGATCATCCCCGATGCCCTTTGACTCTTTTCCAGTTTTGCAGGATTCTAGGTGGGATCTTCTCGAGAGTCACATCAGCATTTCATTTGGGGACAACTCAAACATTGGTGTCGTCTATCGAAACATTTCAAAAGGCTTGAAGATGTCAGATGAAGCTAAAGGCAATGCAAGTGCTCCTCAATTCCTTACTGCAACCAAAAATGCATCACCCACATCAAACCAAAACAATGTCATTGCAACACCTTGAGACTTATTGAGTCATCTTGGACAAATAAATCAATAGATGATACAATAGATGATGTAGCACACATAGCAACAAGCCAATTCCATAGGTGGAACCCTCGCTAGTAATGACTATGCAAGAGCCCCACTTTCGTCTCCCTGCAATCAGATGGATCTGGTTGAAAATAGATCCAAAATTCACATGGGATTTGGACCCTAGCCCTCTGTCCCGATTTCTAGACTGCAACTTGCCAGTCTCCCACCTAGAGCACAACCAGCGGATCCAGAGATCCCCCATGCTCTAAAGAAGCCAACAAAATAGGAAGCAGTTGGTCGTGGTCGGAACCATCAATACCATCCTAGAACCAGCCCAAACATAGGATGTCTATATCAAGGAGAGGGAAGCATCATCTTGTCTAGAGACAAAGAAGCTCCCCGAGGATAACATTACAAGGTATGAAAGGTAGAACACTCAATAGCACGTTGAAAGGCGGAACACTACAAAGCATTCCTCCTTCATTCAAGAAATCCTAAAGGAACTAATCCCAAAAGGGTTTAGGATGCCATCCCAAGAAGCTTATGATGACACCACAGACTCAGACGACCACCTCATCAAGTATGATGGATAGATGACCTTAATAGAAGTCTTTGATGGCATAAAATGTTGCGCTTTCCCGCCAACACTCAAGGGACCGATACTATCATGGTGCCAGACTTTGGGGTCAGAATCCATAAGCTCTTTTAGTGATTTGGAGGTGCGCTTCCGAAAGTGCTTCATCATATAATGGAGGTGGAGAAGAATAGTAAAATCATTAATGTAGATAAAGTAAAAAGAGAATGAAACCCTTTGTGAATACGTCAATAGATTCAATCATCATTCACTAGACATAAAGAAATTGGATCACAATGTTGTCGAAGCAATGCTCTAGAGTGGTAAATATAAAAGTAAGATATCAATTGCATCTATGAGCCCCAAAAGATTACTCAAAACTTTTGGAAGCCATAAACAAACATATAGATGCAAATGAAAGCACTAGAGAAGAAAACTTTAGAAGAAAATAGAGTTGTTCTCCCCCAGAACGTCAAGACAAAACCTATTGGAGGCCAAGCAACGGATCCGCCAGAAGTAGGCCATCAGGAAGAGAAAGATGTGCGCATAATTATCCCATTTTAAATTCTTCCACAATTCATGTGCTCCATGAGAACTAGAGACAAGTATATCAGATCCCTAATCCAACTAAGATCAGAAACAGAAAAAACCTCAATCCTAAGAAGTACTACCTCTTCCGTAAAGATGTCGACCATGACAGAGTGCAATGCTGCATCTTAAGGGAAGAAATTGAGGAGCTCATTAAAATGGGCAACTTCAATTCATAGTAGGTAACTCCTAGAGAGCAGCAGCTAGAAAGAAAGATCATGCCCAAAAAGAAACAATGCTAGAGAGAAATAACAAGAATGTTACAACAGAAGCAAATCAGCCCATAGCAGGAACCATTAACATCATTACTGGTGATCTCACAGCAAGACTGCAAACACACCCCGATTAGGTGAATATGGTAGGGTAAAGCTCCAAGCAAAAGAGGGAAGAGGAAGAGTTCCCCATCATCTTCTTAGAAGAGGATATACCCAGCAGTGCGGATCCCCAAGATGATGATGTGGTAATATCGGCAATAATATCAAAATTCCAAGTAAAATGGATCATGGTGGATAGCAGTTTATCTACAAATATTCTAGAAGATAAAAATCTCTAGGAAGGCGCTTCAACCTTCTAAAGGATAGCTAATAGGTTTCATAGGAGATGACATGTTCCCAGAAGGGATCATCACCCTTCCTTTTATAATAGAAGATAATCCCAAGAAGACAACAACAATTCTAGACTTCCTAGTGGTAAACATATCATCAGCCTAGAAGGCCATATTAGGGCGCTCTAGCCTAAGTAAAATGATAGCAGTCATGTCCATATATCACCTTGTTGTTAAATTCCCTACAAGAGGCAGAGTAGGCATCGCCAGAGGGAATAGAAAAATTGCCGAAGAATGTTATGAAGTCTCAATGAAGGAAAAAGTGTCAAAAAACATGTAGATAAATATCATGGACACCAGAGATGAGAAGCAGATCACCTGGAGTAAGCTAATAGAACCTTTGGATATGGTTCTACTGATTCCCAGCTCCGAAGATAAAATTATTCAAATCAGCTCTGCTCTAGAGACTTTGTGGAGGCAAGAATTAATCCTCTTGTTAAGGAAGAATGCCAACATCTTCACTTGGGAACCTTTTGACATGTTAGGGTTAGACCCGTTGATCACCTCTCATAAGCTGGCGATTGACAATAGTCACAAACCATTTAGGCAAAAGAAATGGTTATTCTTGCAGGAGAAGCGGGAAGCTATAGCAACAGAAGTGGAAAAGCTTCTAAAGGTAGGATTCATCAGACCTGTGCACTACCTCAAGTGGCTAGCAAACGTGATCATGGTGAAAAAGAGCAAATGGAAAGAGACGGATGTGTATTGACTTCACTTTATTAAACAAAGCCTACCCAAAAGATAGTTATCTCCTTTCCAACATCAACCAACTGGTGGACTCTACCGCAGGCCATGAGCTGCTCACATTAATGGATGCCTTCTTAGGGTACCATTAGATCCAGATGCATGAGCTAGATCTAGAGAAGACAACTTTCATCATTGATGTGGGAACCTTCCATTATAAAGTGATGTCATTCAAGTTGAAGAATACAGGAGCGACCTACTAAAGAATAGTGAATAGTGTGTTCAAACACCAACTAGGAAGAAATATGAAAGCGTACATCGATGAGATAGTGGTAAAAACCAAAACTCAAGTTCACCAAATCCAAGACCTGGAGGAGACGTTCAAAACCCTTTGGAGCCATAAGAAAGTGCACCTTTGGGGTGTAGATTTCCATAGGATGGCTTAACCCAAGAGGAGAGGGGTAAATTAGGTAAATAAAAATTCATTACTTAACTCATATTGGATCATTTCCCTCTTTTCGTGCTTGCGTATGATGTGATATAAAATGAACAATATAAAGAATAAAATGCATGGAGAATAAAATAGATTATTAAACACATGCACACAGATAGGATGATTTTTATAGTGGTTTAATACCCCGTCCTACATCCACTCTTCCAAAAGCACACACTCATTATGCCTTAGGTTCTACTCTATCCTATATAATAAAAATATAACAGTACTCCCAGTAATCTTCTGGTTTTTACAAGCTCACCGAAAAACTCACTGGTTTCGAAGATCACCAACAAACTTGTAGATTTTTTAAATATCACCAATAACTCATACAATGTGGTTTTCATGAGCTCACCATAAACTCACTGGTTTTGATGATCACCAGCAAACTTGTTATTTTCCTAGAGTTCACCAACAACTCTCTGGTTTCAAGTTTACAAGAAAACTAATACACTTTTGCATAGTATTTCTCTCAAGCACATGAAAAGATTTGAACTTTTACAGCTCTAACAACATAGAAAAATCTCCCATAATGTAAAAACAATGGCCATAAGGATATGAAGGTTTAAGTACAAGGATAGATAACTGAAGGTTTATGCTCTTGGTCATGGGTGGAAGGATTTGTATAAGGTTAAGCTCATCTAAAAAGTATTTCTTCACAACCTTTGAATTGTCCCACATTTTCTCTTTAAATAGCTTCTTATTTTTGGCCGTTGGAGAAGCTGGGTTCCGTTGAATGCAGAAACAAGAGCAACGTTGAATGAATAAGATTGTTCGAATTTATTAGCGTTGAAGTCCAGGTCTTTTTGTTTTGTCTCGAGCTGCTGCATCATCGTTCAGAGAGGAGTATGAGCTATGTTAAAAGGCGTTCCAAATTTGACCTATCATAGCTTTGAAAACCTTATAGCACCACTTATTGTTGGAAATGGTGATTGATATAAGTCTGCATAATGTCGACTCAATTGCAGATGTCATTTGAATGCTAGTCACATAAATCGATTTTCCATTGAAAAGTCATGGCCTCTCTCTATCTTCATTTGTTTGCCATAAGTTGTTGATGAATTTTTCCAAGGTTTGTCTATTAGTTAAACTTTCATAAGAATGATTTGTCTGTTGTAAGTAGCAGATAAACTTTGAATGGCATAGATTAAGTCAAACTAACTGATAGACAAAATTTGCTTTATCTGCCTGAATACCTCCAGGACATTTCTCTATTGATCAATCCTTCATGTATGTGTTTTGTCTATTGTAAATAATAGACTAACTTTGGGTGGCGTTGATGAAGTTGCGTTTATTGATTGACAAACTTCTCTTTCCATACGAACAGACAAAGTGAGATGTTTTTCTTTTGTTCTTCATTTGTCTGTTGGAGATGGTAGATGAAGTTTACTTTGTCTTGCTCCAAAAGATAAAGTATTCTTCTTTTGTTCCTCATTGTCTGTTGGAGATGGCAGATAAAACTCGCTTTAACTTGCTCAAACGGATGAAGTGTAGTATTCGTCTAATGTAAGCAATAGACGAAATATGTTCTACTTTGTCTTGGACAGAGTATTCTACACATCGCATAGGTTTGTCTATTGTAAGTTGTAAACGAGCGTGTCTTTATTTATTGAAGCCTATTTCAGTCCAAGCCACACTTTGTCTGTTCATCTTCATCTATGCTTATTATGCAACTTCTACTTCATCTTCTGCTTTAGTTAACACTTTGTTTGTCATAAGTAATAGATGAACTCTTGATCCGCAGACAAAATGAAGTTCTTCAACTATTCTGTATACTTCGAGCAACAGAAGGGGTTTGTTCTTGCAATTTCTTTATTTCTTCAATTTTTATTTGTCTATCTTGGCTTAGTTGAAGTTGCACTCCCTTATTTGTTCATATTACTTTTTTATCCTCAGACTAATTCATTCTTTTAACTTTGTTGATCAGACAAAATTTTCTCTTCTTTGTGCATGATTGTCTAGGCAGCAATTACACTTTTCTTCATTTGTCTTAGTATTTGATGGATCTTCTTCTTCTTTCTTTATCTCACACAACTTTTATCTCATTGGTGTAGATAGTTCAAATTTCTCAAATAGCTTTATGCCCTTTGACCATGGCTTCGTCTTCAACTTTATTTATCTTGCATTTTTCTGTTGAGATTTTCTATTTGAGGTTGATAGACAACATAAGCATGTTGTAGCACATCTTCGAAGCCTTACTTTTTTCACATTACTTTTGTTCATGGAAGTATCTAATACAACTTTTCTTGTTGCTTGTCTCCAAACCTTTTTTTCTTCTTCTTCTTCCACAATTTTTATCAGTTCAGCTCATTTTAGAATGTAGCAGATAGTTGTGGCAATTTTTTGCAGATGATCATCATCATGCACTTGAACTTTTTTACACTTGCTACGTTGTTTAGCTTTCATATATAATATAAGAGTATATCTTATCCTCATGTGATTGTAATATTTTCTAAAACAAGGATAATATACATATTTATTAAATGCATAATATGAAATCTTAAGTAATTATGGTGCTTAGTATAATTTAGCAAATTTATGCAATAAAGTTCAATTAATATTCATTATGTGTACACCATAAAGTAAGGAATATATGCAAGTATAACTAATCATTCATGGTTATGTTTTTATGTTAATTAATGTTTATCAATTTATAACCATACGTATGATTATTAGAGATTAAAGCATACAAATTTCTTATCTTAATGTAAGTTTTGTTATCATCTTAGCATGGGATAGCATCAAGAAAGTTATTGGGATTCCTAATGTCACAAAGAGGCATCGAGGGCAATCCCAAAAAGATCCAAGCAATCTGAGATATGATAACACCCCACAACATCAAGGAGCTTCAGTGGTTGACAGGGGGACTAGTAGCGCTCAACAGATTCTTGTCTAAATTAGCAGAAAGGAGTCTTCCATTCTTCAAAGAACTTTACAAGGAGACAATGATGGATTCGAACAACAAAGAAGTCAACCTAGAGACCCATAAAGCCTTTGAAGAACTGAAATCATACCTCGCCTCTCTCCCCTTGTTGAGTGCCCCGGAAAGAGGAGAAACCTTATTTCTTTACCTTGCAGCAGGATCTGAGACAATAGCAGCAACCTTATTCAAAAAATAGGATCAACATCAAAAGCCAATATATTATATCAGTAAGGTCCTAAAAGGCACAGAGGTGAGGTAACCTAGCATCAAAAAACTTGCCTACGCTATGATAATTGCAGCAAGGAGGCTCTGACCATATTTTCAAGGGCATCCGATCTAATTTTATACATATCAACTACTCAAATAGATCCTCAGGAGGATAGAACTATCTGGTCACTTTTTTAAATGGTCCATAAAACTCAACGAATTTGACATCGAATTCTTACTTAGAGTGACCATAAAAAGACAGATTATAGCTAATTTCATCGTTGAATGCACCAGCAAAATAGAAAAGTTGACTCAAAAAGAAACCTCCCTTGTGTTTGTTGATCCAAAACTGACTACTAAATTTACAAGGAATCTGTCCACACAGCCCCGACCTCCTGCGGATCCAAAAAACAAAAGCATAATAACAAATCTACCACTTGAACCATCCCACTATGGAGTCTGCATGTGTACAACTCATCAAGCAAAAAGGGCTTCAGCACTAGGCTAGTCCTACAAAGTTGGGAAGGGAACCGAATCGAATACGCATTATGGTTCGACTTCCCTATTACCAATAATGGAGTCAAGTATAAAGCTCTATTAACAAGGCTTAGGATTGCCTAGAGGCTAAAAATTCACAACCTGGTCATCCAAAACAATTCCCAATTGCTAGTAAAGTAGCTAATAGGGGAATACAAGGTTAAAGAACTGCTAATGAAGCAATACTTGTCAACCGCTAGAGCAATGATGGAATGGATACACAAAACAACTATCACACAAATACTGAAGGAACAAAATATACAGGCTGATAGACTATCAAAGCTGGCTACATTGTTATCTTTTATCCACAAAGAACAATCTTGATGGAATATCCCGAGGTGCCCAGCGTCCCTGAAGTCAAGCAAATGGTGATAGAGGAGCAAAAACCTTCTTGGATTAATCCCATCCATGCACATTTGAAAAGAGGAGAGAAACCAGTGAACCCACTAGAAGCAAAAAAGCTAGCATGATTCACAACCCTATTCATCTATTGGATGACAAGCTATACAGGAGAGGACACTCACACTTGTATCTTCGATGTATGATAGAGAAGGTAGGAAAAGAAATTTTGAAGCAAATACACAAGGGGAAAATGCTCAAACTACATAGATGCAAAAACTATCACATTCGAAGCAGTAAGGTAAGGATACTACTGGCCCACCATGGCAACAGACTCAAAAGAATATGTCAAAAAATGCAATAAGTGCTAGAAGCACGCCACCATTCCCCGACTCCCAACAACTAGACTTTCAACAATCAGTAGCCCGTGGCCATTCTATCAATGGGAGATGGACATCTTAAGTCCCTTCCTGTGACTGGTAGGGAGGAAAAAATATGTATTCGTCGTGTGGATTATTTCACTAAATTGGTAGAAGCTAAAGCTACCAGATTCATCTACGCAAAGCAAGCACAAAACTTCCTTATGAGAAATATAATATGTCAGTTCAGGGTTCCAAGAATCCTCATCATCAATAATGAAATTCAATTCAAAGTAAGCCATTCAAGATATTTTCTCATGGAATCCAGCAAAAGTTTTCCCTAATAGCACACTTGCAGGCTAAGGGGTTGACAGAAGCCATAAATAAAAGCATTATGACAGGACTGAGGAAAAAGATGGAAGGATCCAAAATAACTAGTGCCAAGAGCTTCCGAAAGTACTCTGGGCACTAAGGACAACATCAAAATGGTCCACTAGCAAAATATCATTCATTGTGACCTACGGATCTAAGGTGGTTATCCCCATAGAACTGAAAATCTCCTCCACCCAAATAGAAAACTTCAACCATGAGATGAATGAGGAAGCACTGGAAACAAATCTGGACCTACTAGAGAAAGCGAGGATCAATGCCTAAGCCAAGATTGCAAGGCACCAAACTCAAGTGAGATAGTACTACAATCAAAAGGTCAAGGCAAGAAGCTTCAAGGAGGGAGACCTAGTCCTGCAAGAGGCGTCTGCAACAACCCCACCCACATGAAGGGAAAACTCGGTTGCTCTTGGGAAGGTCCTCACAAAGTTAGAGAGGTGTTAGAAAATAGAGCATATCGTCTACAAAGGCTGAACAGAAGAAATATATTGAGGACTTGGAATATCAAACATCTAAGGATGTACTATTAGTAAATTCATTTCTATTATCTCACATAATTGTATGGCAATCAAATGAAGCAATGAACAAGATTTTTCAGCAATTATCCAAAAAGATTCTCTCTTAACAAGCTATATCACTCTGCTGGCGCTTTTTTAATTAATTTTGAATAGGACACGAAGAGGTTGCTAAGCTTCCCAGTTTTGCAAAATGCAACTAATTGAAGGGTAGGCCTAAATAAAGGCCTCCAAGTTTCCCTATTCCATAAAATGAAACTGAATGGCATGCCTGAATAGAGGTCGCCAAGCTTCCCAATTCCATAGAACGGAACTAAAGGGCATGCCTAAACATAGACCGCCAACCTTCCTAGTTCTGCAGAACGGAACTAACTGAAGGGTGGGCCTAAACAGAGGCTGTCAAGATTTCTTGGTTCAGCAAAAAAATGTAATCCACCAATAATCCCGGTTCCGCTGAACAATAGAAAATGCCAAGTTTCAATCTACAACACACTAAAATACCATATCCAAGAGGTTAAACCCACAAGCCATTGCCCTAGGAACATAGCATGATGTTTCTCAATTTTCTCACATAACACACTATAGAAGACGTAAAAGACCAAGTCAAAAGAATAGTAAATTCCATATATAAGAAAAAAGATTACGCATCAACTTCATCCGAGCTTATATCACTAAAATCTATCTTGGAGAATTTTCTAGTGACTTTTCTTTTACAGGAGTTAAAACCTTTGCCAAAGCAGTTACCCATCTGCTGAAGAAGCATATCTTGGCATTCTGGTTCCATAATCAGCGCCTCCAGATGCTCATGACATATCTGAGCTATTTCAACATCATGATGAGCCTTCAGCAAACATATCTACCATTGAAGAATATTGGCACCTCCCAAGCAGCCCTCAAGGTTGCTGACCCGCTGATGAAATGTCAATTCTCTACAAGTGGCATCAACTTTTAAAAGAGTAAGCTCTTCAGACTTGGAAGCAGTAAAAGTGTCACATTCTGCCATCGGCTTTCTGCAAGAGGCTTCCGCTTGCTCTTTCACCTCAACAGTAGCATCCACTCTGCCATAAGACTATCTTCTCGAACCTTGAGCACAAGGCGGTCTCCTCCAAGTCTAAGAAGCGCTTCTTTTCCTTCTCCAAGGAAGCCTTTAGGACAGCAACTTCAAAAACCTGCATGATTAAGCTTGCTCCAAAGGTTGGACGCAGCAAACATGCTCCTCCATGAACAAGCTCGCTCCCATATGAGCTCCTCCTTCTCTTTCTATAGGAGCTCAAAAGTCATCCATTCCCTGAATTCTGGCTTATGGAGTCATGCAGACATTTGTATCGTCTACCCCTGGGTGCTTTCCAGCTGTTGCGAGGAGAAATTCATTTGGCAAATGAAGTTCCGCCCGGTGACGAAGCTCCTCACAATATCCATAGCGGAGTCTAGCACATGATCATCCAATGGCATCTGGTAGGTGCGGGATCCATCGAGCAAGATAGTCGGGTCACAAACACGATAGCCTAGTTTGGATGCTCTAGAAGAGATGTTATCAGATCATTGCTAGAACACACATTGCTGGCAGGAGAAGTAGGGAAAGACACACTCTGACTAGTGGAAGCGCTCTCAAAACTTGCCAACCCCCTCAAGCCGAAAGCTTCATCCCTCAGACATTGGGCGAGAGGAGCTGAATCAGACCCAGTGTTGGGATGCTTCAAAGCATGAAGGAGTTGGGCAAAATAAAAAGATAAATCTGTAAGTACCAGGAAAAAAGAAATGCATCAATACTAAGGATTCCAACAAAAAGAAGGAGGAGGAGAAAGAGAGAGAGGTTGAAGGATGAGACCAACTAGAAGAGACCAACTTAAAAAAATGTTGATGGATAGGGGTTAACAAATGAAGGTGGCTCCACAACCACTACACCTTCCATCAAGCACACTACCATCGCTTGCTCCTTGATAGCAGCTACCACCTAGCTCTCTCTCAGAATAGCCTCTATAGCACACCCTATGGTAGTTATCCCCAGATTCATTGATAGGATCACATCAAGTACTGTCTCTAAAACAAAAGTGGGATGAATGGAAGGTATCCCAATGAAAGGTACAACAGGAGGAGAAGAAGACGACACAGAAGAGGAAACAGTGCAAGATAAGGATGCTGGAGTGGAACTAGCAGAACTAGGAACAAAAACTAAAGAAGTTACAGAAACCAAAGAACTAGAAGAGCTAATCTATATCGCCCCAGTGCGGATACACTTCGTGAGGGTAGGCTCCATAGTAGTGACCTCAAGACGTGGAGATGACAAACCTGACCCAACCCGTTGGTCGGATTCGAAGGAAGAATTTGAGGATGACTGAGATGCACTTTGACTAGAGGAAACATTGACTAGATTGGTTCATGGGGATTGAGCCTCCTCATTCAGTTCCAGTTAAGGTTCTAGGATAATGGGCCCTTCCCTAGATGACTTGGGCGAAGAAGAGGAAGGGGCACTAATTAAAACTTTTGGCCTTTGCCTCCGTGTAGCTGTCTTAACTCTCAGTAGCACGAGCGAAACCGATTGACAGGTTGTGGGAGCACACATAGGAGTGGGAACCTTCGCCTTGCAAGGACCAGCATGAACATAAGGAAAAAGATTAGACTCTTACTCTATCACAAAGCTCAACTTTGAGAACAAAGTAGAAAAAGAGGGAAGAGGGTCAGGGGCGACAATCTCCTAACCTTGGAAGCCACACAAAAAATCCACTAGCGACAATGATCAACGGAAGATATAGCATCCACCAATAACTTACCTATGGATATCAACCTATAAATTAGAATGTACAAACTGTGAAGTTCTAAGGGGGAAATCATAGACGGCAGGCGCACTAGACTGGTTGTCCAAATCATCGAAAAAGCGAAAACTACTGCGACCTTAACCTAAGCCCAATGACTTTTACATTTATCATCTGGGTCAGTGGTTCACATAAATAGCTTCCACCAAGGGGCACAAGGGATAAGATAGAAATAATAAGGCAAATGAGGAGCCTCACTCAAGGTGAAAATTGTGAAAAACATCTCAAGGGTAAAAAGCAGAATCTCCCAGAGATGGTGAATCCAATGGCAAATTGATAAGATATAACACCAGCTGTTAGGAACCAACTGCCCTGGAGAAATTTTGTAGCCAAGTAAAATAGTGGAGATGAAATGGGTTTGATCAAGATGGAAACCCACCTAGAGAGATCCTAAAGAAATAGGGATCAAATTTTCTCAAAAATGTCATGGCAAGGTAGTGGGTTTAGGAAACACCCAACTCATACCCTCGGGGCAAAGGGTAGAGCTGGAATGCCTACATGACATTATCCGATAAGCACTGATGAGACCTCTTGACAGCCATGAGGAAGATAAACAGGATAGAAATGAAAATGAAACACAAAAAGTGGTTATCGGAGGAAAAGAAGAGAGCAGTGACAACTCAAGAATAGAAGAGACGAAGAAGAAACCAAAAATAGGAAGTAATTTCCCATAACCACGATAACTCTCTTAACGAAGTCATCTTTAGCTTCATGTAAAACTAGAGAAATGACAGCTTGGAGCTTCGTGAAACCAAAAATCAGCCATTTTCATATCCCATTGCATTTAAACCTCATACTCGTGGGCAAATAGAAGCGTTAAAAGGTCACATCAGTATGGATAAAGCTTCACAGGATGATTGGTGTCAAAGTTTGAAAAAATAAAAAGTGCGCAAAGGTACTAAAGGCATGGGGTTCCAAATTTGTTGAGAGGAAATGTTCGAGTGGAACCACTCGAATATGTGCTACAGGATTAAAAGCCAGATCCATCCCAGTACAGTGGTGAATAACGGTTCCATAGATGAAACTTAGAGCTCTCTTTGCGGAACCGGTTGATAAATGAAAAGGGATGAGTAAGGCAGAACGGAAGCATAGAAACTATACCCTCATAATGAATCCATATCAAAATGTTTTTCATGAAAGCAGAGTGTCATGAACGAATCCACTAATAATTGATGCATAAGTAGCAGTAGCAATGCATCTAAGTGCTTCTTGGAAATGAGTGTACTAAAAACCCAAGTTCAGACAAGGTTAACAATTTCATGAAGGGAAATTATTACGTTAGCAAAGGCCCAAAAGGAAAACAAGAAGCAGAAAGGTCCCATCTACTCATCTAGAGCATCCACAATTGCTTCCATCTCCTCTATCTTCAGATAGGCAGTAGACAGTTCCTCCTCCAAAGATCAGATGCGACCCAAGGATTGCATATGATCGACGATATGTTTGGTCAGATGCCGATCAATAGTTCGAAGCAAAGACTTAACGAGCTGTAGTTCTGCATCCATCTACTTAATCTCTTCATAAAGAAATTTGATTCACTTGGCTGAGTGACAATTGATGCCGGCGCTCCCTGGATTAACCTCCTCGTGCTAGGCTAGCTCAAGGGAATTAATTTCCTCATACGGGACTGACTCAATAGGAGGGCTGACAAGATCATACTAAGCAGTTCCCTAGGGATATGAATAAACAGGGAAGAGATCCTCATTTATAAATAGGGGTGCAACTTGTGCTCATGAAACTCGGGTTTCCCTCAACCCTAACCCTAACCCTATTTGCAAAATTCAACCCTAACCCTAAGTCTAACCCTATTTATAAAACCTAAACTCTAACCCTATTTTTGAAAATTGGGTTCGAGTTGAGTTTCAGGTTGGAATTCGAATTGATGAAAGAACTTGGGTGTGTGTTTCTATGGTTGTTCATGTGACGAGAACAATTGGGAATGGATATGTAGTTAGATTAGGTGGCATTTGATGCATGTGCCTAAGTTGACTGGAACTGAATGGTGATGCCTAAACGCAAAGAAATCAGTAATTATCTAACAAGAAAGAAAGCTATCAAGCTCATGTACTAATAATTGCTTTTGCAGTATTCTAGGCATGAGTTCTACCAGAGGCTAACGTGATGGGCAGTCTACAAAATGAAAAGATTATGGAGGATGTAACATTTTTTGTATCTGGGTTATACACCATCTACTCTATGAAGAACTCAAACGGCAACATTGCTATGGATTTTCAAACAATTCATTGGAAGTAATCCACCATGTCCATTTCTGACTGATTGGTGAAACATCATTCAAATAATATATATGATTGGTGAAACATCATTTAAATTAATAATCATTAAAAAGGAATTTCACATACATAGTTGTTCACCAATAATTGTTCACATTCATACAGGAAATGTGCTTCAGTTAACTGATTGACAAGTAAAAATTACAGAGCAAAAACACACATTTGATTAGTTGATCAAGTTGTTTGTAGATCAAGTGCTCATCACAATCAAGTCAACAAGTTTTAGACCTTGACTTTTCCTATCCAGCATGGTCCCAAATAAGATATAGTAACATGAATCCCATTTTCTTGCCAACGTTTCAGAAACTATACCTTGGAGACCTTCTGAAAATCAACAATGCTCCTATTGCTATATTCAAATTCTCCAACTAGCAGCATAAACATGTTTGAGACAATAAGAATGAATGAGAGACTCATCACAAAAGGCACTTAGTTTTAGTTAGGCATGGAAACTCAATTGATCAAGTGAAATGTAGTTGGCAGAAGCATTGCATAATGTGAGAAATCACACAAACCTATTTTCCTATGTGCATAATGCAGTTGGCATGGCAGAAACCTGCTTTCCTCTACCTTCATCAAGTAACCAATGGTATGAGAGTAGTGAATAAACCTCTAAAAGAATTCTTACCTATTCCATGAACACATTTGCTAGTATGGGAGAAGCATTAGAAATGTAAATACAACTGAAGGTCCACAACAATACAACATAAGTAACATAACAAGTTCCTAGTTTCAACACACAACATAAGCATAATGAAAAATTTAAACATATAACCAAAAGAAAATACCCAAATATGTTATAAATAAAACATTTGGAATAGCTGATGCAATCCTTTTGCCAAGCAAGTTGATGCAATTCTAGACTCAAAGAGCAAATATATGAAAGATTAATAGATTTTTGTCAACAAAACCTATATGTTGAATCTCAAGCAATTGACGTTTCCATAGGTCACACCTAGATTCAAAATAGAAAGAAAGAACAAAGTGGCATTTAGTTAAATGATATAGCTTCTTCATTTAACAAATAAAGTAGGAACGTCATGAGGTGGATAAGCAATTCGACAGGATAGATCAGCATAGATCAGATTTGGTTTGATGCCAAATGAGTAAAAACCCATAATTTTGGTGTACAGCACAAATCAAGATGTGAATAGCTAGCATAAACAATTTTGATCAATCAAGATTAGTAATAATTCAATAATTGAAATTGAGATCAACACCAAGATTCAACCACAGATATCAAAAGCCGGATCACCAATCAAATAATTCAAATATGCACATATCTCAACTAATCCAAGGCAGAACAAGCAAATGGCCCAGATCTTGGTAAATGCTGCCAACAAAAAGACCCAACATCAACACAGATGTTGAGATTGATGTAGATCTACGAAAATCCAAGCCAAAAAAACTAATCTGGAGCTGAATCATGAACATATTCATCCAGATAAATGAAGATTTACAATCTTCTATCGATTCGCATTGTCATAAATCAAACAGACATGACAGAGGAAAAGAAAAAGGAAATGAAAAGGGAATGGACCCGACCTTCGTGAATCTACTATGAACAATAAAACAAAAGGGAAAATGGCATGAAAAGGGAATGGAACCGACCTTTGTGGATTTCTTCTCGACGCCAAGGATGATGGTGTCGGTGTCTTCACAAGCTCACAGCAACCAACAAGCAACAAGGGGAGGGAGAATCGAAGAAGGGAGGCAGCAAAGTCACAGCAACCAGGGAGGAGGGAGAAGAAGGGGTCCGGCAACATCACAGTAGCTAGGAAGGAGGGAGAAGAAGGGTGCGAATCGAAGGGGGGTGTTTGGATTTAGGAGATAACCAGACATGACACTTTGGTTTATGTATAAAACGCTATATATGTTTTTTTATTTTTTTATTAACATATAATTTGGGTTTGGGTTATCTTGGGTTCGAGTTGACCCCAACTTGAGTTAAACAGTTTCTAAATCAAGCTCGGGTTGGGAAAAAAGGGTTTGAGTACTAGTTGAATTTGGATTCGACGGGCCTGGTTTAGGTTGAACTATTTATAGAAGACGAGGCAGCAAAGACAAGGCGTCAAGGAGTGAACTCAAAGTGTCACATTAATGTTGTCATTTACTATGGCAGTTACTAAGGAATAAACTCCATGCATCTTATCAAAAAATAATGCAACGACGCAGGTGATTCAGAAAACAAAAGTTTAGAGTGCATTGCATGTCTTCTTAAGAGGGAACTTGTGTTAGGGAACTCTAACACAGTTACCCAATTATCTAGCTGACAATGTGTCATATCAGATTCTTGTGCCAACAAAGATGTCCATTATGCAGCCTTGAGAATATAGGACTGTAAGAAACATGTTTCCATGGAGTCCTCCTCTAGGAACAAGTCTGCATCTCTCTTACGTATAATTACGTATACATTCCGGCTATTGCCCATGCTCAAGTATAAAAGGACTAGGTATGCACCTCCCACTACACAAGCTCTTGCTAATACCCATCCCCTCTAAAAATCTTGTTTATTGACTTGTGCGTCGAAGCGTCTATGCCGAGATCACCCCCGGCACCCTCTAACTCTTTTCTAGTTTTGCAGGATTATAGGCAAGATATTCTCGTAAGTCACATTAGCATTTCATTTAGGGACAACCCAAACAATAGTAATTTAAAAATACTAATAAATATTTTTTAATTTGAATTGACAAGAAATTATTATCTTGTTGATGCGGGCTATCCAATGCCTATTGGGTATTTGGGACCATATAAAAATCAAAGATATCATATACCTAATTTAAAGCAAAAAAGTGATTTTCGAAATCAAGATGAAGTATTTAATTATTATCACTCAAGTTTGAGGGGCATCATTGAAAGGACATTTGGTACATGGAAAAGAAGATCTGCTATTATAATAAATATGCCAGCTTACCCATATGATACCCAGATTCATATTATTATTGCAACTATGGTTATACATAATTTCATACAGAAGAATAATAGAACAGATTTTGATTTAAAAAATTATGACGATGAGGAGGAATTATTATCAAAAGAAGATAAGGATGCTAATCATTCAAATATTATCGCTTTACAAGCAAACGTTAATGAGTCATCTCTGAAAATGCTAGCTTTGCATGATCAAATAAGAAATGAGATGGTTAAGGATATGTTTAATGTTTAGGTTAATATTATAAAACCTTTTAAAGATTCTATTTTTATTATGTATGGTTTCATGTTTTGATGAGTTTGTAACATGAAACATCTGATATTGATGACCAGTTCTTATCTCATCTATATAGTTTGGCTTCCTATTTATTTAAAAAGATTTAAATACTTTCTACTAGATTTGATGAATAATCTTCCTATTTTTTTCAATGGGTTATTATGATAATTTTTCTTACAATTTATTTATTATCTACTATAATAGTTTAGTCCTATAAAAATTATTTGTTTATATTTTAGATTATTATTTATTTAATTATAAGAATTTTTCTTTGATATGTAAAATAAAAATTATTTATAAAAATATTAATCATATATTAAATTAAAATTTATAAAAATAATGTTAATATTTATATGCAAGCACTTTAAAATAATTATTAAATAAATTATATTTTATATTTTTTTAAGAATTATTTTTCAAGATTTGGTCATTTACATAATTCTTTCGAAGATAACTGGTAATAAAGTTAAGGCAAAATTCTTGTGTCTGTTTTTGTCATTTACATAATAAAAGTATTTTCATTGTATTATAGTCAAACAAATATGTAATATCATAATGACTATTAAAAAATATCATACTTTAGTACTTTTTACTAATATTCTATTGCAACAGCACTTTTTCATAAGTACTTAAATTCCACAGCGGGGCCAAACGGGACCTAAGTTGGTCTTTCATCAAAAGCCAACTAAGGTTAGTAAGAAATTTGCTATGTATGTCATGTGGTTGAGGGGTACAACTTTGGTTGGGTTAACCCAAACTCGCCTAACCTAACCTAACATTTTTAGGATTCAGGTTGATGGCAACCCGAATCCAAATTCTTAATTTGGGTTTGGTTTGGGATGATGATAACCCAACTTGAAACCTGCGTGAATTGCATATTATTATTTACAAAACCAAAAATTACACATTTTTTGCTTTTCATAATTCATATTACATTGTCCCTTCTTTAAAAATTTCTTGTGTGAAGCATAAATAACCTATCAATCTCATATCATTCTCGTAATCTCTCTCTATTCTTAATACAAGCATGTTTTCCTCACCTCTAGTTGATTTTATCTCCCTAGTTTCATCATCATCTTCATATCCTACTTGAAAATCTCCTTGGACCTAATTAAGTATAGTTTAGACGTGTTTTATTTAGCTACTTGATAAACTTATTTTCTCATTTGGATTTGAAACTTTAATTTGATGTTGGATATATATATTTTAAGTATATGATGAATTAATTTTTTTGAATGTTGAAAATGAATAGTCATTTTTTCACTTATTCACGTAACCCGAATTCAACTCAAACCCCGCTAAGGTTTTAAAATTATGGTTGGGTTAGTATTACGGTTGAGGCTTTAAACCTTGGGCTAGGGTTAACCTGAGCCCAATCCCGAATAATCCGAGTTGCACCCCTAATGTGATCTAAGTCAAGCAATACCACTAGGCAGATACAATTGTCCCTGCATATCAATTGAGGGTCCTTTCAGGACCAGAAAGTCATGCTCTGAAATAATTCGAAGTCCTATTGGATTCCATTTTCATATAAACAAACATGGCGTTTCAGAGAATTTTAAATCTCTTTATTGGGGTTCTATGTAAGGTTATAAAAAGAAAATTAGAGAAAGGTAAATATCATCAAACTCATCACACCTAAACACATCAATCCTCCCCATCTTCTGCCTTGTTTTTCTACTACTTCCAATCCTTGCTTAAGCGTTAAAGTAGACATCATTATATGCTACCCAACACCTTTCTTTAACGGATCCACTCATCGACGTTTGTTGGCGTTCTTTTGTTGAATTAGACGAAGGCTCCCGTGTTTCTGAGTATCAACCATCAGCAAAACTCATCAGTCATATCCTTTCCTCACTTTGAGGTAAGTGCATGCAAGAAAAATTACTGTAGCAATATAATTACAATGATTATGTAAAAAAGTCAACAGCGTCATCCTTTTTCCCAACTATCATCCACTTTATAATTATCAGATATATAGTAAGACATTCGTGCAACCAACCACAAAGGATGGGAATAATCCAAAATCGTGATTATGCTTTTATACACACCTTAAACAATCACAAGAACTAGAGGGAATGAGAAGACAGGTAGCATAGATTAGAGTCCACAGTGATGTGGAGGAAATGCACAGTATCGGATAACGGTTCATTGGCAAGCCGTTAAATCTGTGGCAATAGCCTGCAGCCTTAATTGGAAGCTACCAATGTGAGCATTGGCACACCAAATCAGCCAATAAAATCAGGGCACATTCTGAATGTTGTTGATCAAAATTGAGCTTTGTACACAAGTAATTTCAAAGAAAATGAGGACTATCCAAGCTATTGACTTACATAATAAAGGTGTCAAGGTTCCCGACAACTGAAAAACAGCAGAAGATAATGCATGACCTCGCAAAAAGTTGCAGCAATGGAACACAGTTGATACGTGGTTTAGTTGACGGAAAAAAAAAAACATAGATAACAACACCATTACATTCAGAACAAGGTAAAAAGCCACGGCAGCCTCTTGGATGGGTATCCCTGGTGCAGATCATTGCAGGCACCATCCAAGCAGACGCTATTTAGAACTTTGGCTGCTGGTAAATTTCAGTTAAAGGCAGAAAATGAAATGTCTTGGACAAAAATACCACATAATCCAAGTGCCTTTGATAACAACTCACTACATAAAAATTCACATTAACTGGGCTCAATTAGCATTTTCACTAGCAATGCTGCTTTGCTGCAGCATTTTGTACTAAAAACATTGACATTTGGCAATCATATTAGTGCAACAACATATTGGGAAAAAAGAATACCATTGTAGTTAGTAGAGCAACCAAGATGCCAATTGCCCATATCCAGTTTGAAGGAGAAAAACAGAAGCAGTCAACAAATATTTACAGCACGAACACACTGAAAGGTGGAAGAAAGTTCCCTGTCAGCTGCTGACTTCAACATCAGGAGCTTGGTTTGACTTAACAAAACGGCCCTTGACTCGCTTCCTTGCATCAGCTCTTGCTTTCCTAGACTCATAGCGAATGTGCTTATCATATCTGCTCAAAACAAAATTTAGAAAGAATTAAAAGTGAGATAATGAATGATAGGTATTCAAATTAGCATAGAAAAGCTCGATCAACACACTTCACCAGATGAACAGCACTTGGAGCCAGCATACATGTGCATGGAGGCAGCCATCATCATGGGAGCTAGCCCAGTTCCTTGCACATCCTGTTGATCTATTAGAAGGTGGATCAGCACTGTTCACTTGCAAGGGGCAGGGGGAATGCCTATCCAATGATGGGAACAATCAGATGAACTTCCTGTGCTCTAAAAAGAATTCCCCACTATTTACTGTTGGTTCCGGTAATGAAGACAGAAGAAATAACATCACCATCACCATCATCATCAATCAACAACTTGTTCCACCAAATTGAGATTGCATACAGAAATCCCTACACACTCAACTTTAACATCAACCATTTTCTCCTTTCAAAACATAGGACATGAATTCCTCATTTGGCACATCTATCCTTGTCCTTTGAAGTCTTCCCCTTCCATCTTAGGGCATTATACTTGAGTCAACTAAATATAAACACATGAAGCTTTATGCTTTCACTTCGCAACACCAGACTGTCTACGACACATTCTTCATCATCTTCCTACGTAGTGATGTTGCCGATAAATTCCTCTAAATGCAGGTATTTCTAATTTATCATTCCTCACCTTGCTAATCTTCCATCTTATCATTCACAATTAAGCCATCCCAATACACGTTTGCTCTTTAACCATCCCTTATTCCACCTAAACCATGGTTCCTCAAACAGCTGTCACATAAATTTTTTCCTTTAATCTGACTAGGAAAAAACAGTCCCATGAGATGCTAAACACCGATTTCTATTCTACTGACAACCTTGAATTTTATGGGCGATTCTTGTCAACCTTTTTACTTTGACAAATTCTTGAATCAAGATATCAGAATCTCCTTTTTATTACAAATATTTGATCAAAAGTTCAAAGCAATTCATTATTTCATGATAGTATTGCTAAAATTGCATTCCTTGTACAGTATTTTAGATCAACTGCTTCAAAAAACCTTGGATTTTAAAGCATCTCTCCATTTTTTTGACGCTTTTTATTAATGCTCTTGTTAGTCTCATCAATCAAGACAATGTCATAGCATAAGAATACACTAAGGGCCTGTTTATCAAGATAGAAAAGGAGGAAAACTTATCTCCTCTCCCTTGATAAAGTATTTACCTAACCTAGCTAGTCCTCACCTTTTTGGTAGTTAAATATATCTTTTCCACCATCAACACTATAATTTCCACAAAAAGCCTATCTATTTTATTTTTAGCATTACTTGCTGATATCATTTACCCTCTTGATCAAATCATTTTCTTCCTTACCTTATGTAAATGTTACATTCCACTATCCACAGAGGCTGCAAGGGCTTGATCGGTTGAGCGTATGTAGTTGGATGTAGTTGGAATGAAATGAAAATGATATTAGTAACGGAGGGGATGAGGTCAGCCATAAAGTCAATAAATTAAAAATAGATGGCTAATAAATGAAATATAGGTAATAATGGAAAAAAGTAGGATTGTTATAAAAAATACATGTTAAATCAAACCTTGAAAAGTAAATTTTCCGAGCAAATTCAAGCATTTTCATTCAAAGTTCAAACAATTAAGCCCTAAGAGATTTCTTTTTTGTAAATGACTTTTTTTAACTCATCTATCACCAATGCAAAAATGAGCAGTCAATGCTAACCCTCGTGTAATCTTTCAATAATTGAAAACTTGTCTTCGTCATAAATCATGTTGATAGATCCTTTGGATAGTCTTTGCTTTGTCAATACCCACTCAATTAACTATGCTGAGATCCTATCATATGCTTTTCCTATATCAACAAAGGTCATTGGTGGATTCTTCCCCTCGCTTTATATTTTCTTCATCAATCTTTGAATTAGGAAAATAGCCTCCATGGTTAACCTTCAGTGAATTTCCTGGCACAATTCCCATGATAAAATCTTCACTCAAGTACTTCCAAAAGTTATGGTTCATAATTTTAATGCAATAATTGCTAGGGCAACTCTACATGTCCCCGTTGTTCTTAAGAAAATGGACCATAGCACTTTTCTCCATCTATCATTTTCTTTGATCTTACAATATTATTGATGAACTTTATTAATCACAATACAGTGGTATCATATAAACATGACAAATAAAACAGCAAAAGAATTTTAAAAAAAAAAAAAAGAAAGAAAGAAAGAAAGAAAGAACAGAGATAAGAATAAAACATGCCTCCGAGTTTTTCTCTTCTCCTTGTATCGCAACATAGCATTGCCCCTGTTCTGGGCCAATAGCTCCATGTTGACCTTAGTTGTGGCTGATCTTGTAGCTTCACTCCTCATCAGACAAGGCGGCTCACCAAAATGAATGTCTTTGCTGCCACTGTTTGCTCTTGATTGGGGTACAGTGGCAGCAGCTGGCTTCAAAGGTGGTAAGATGTTTCCAGATGTGGATGGCACTTGGCTTAGTGGCTGGTTTGAACTGTTCTGCCATTTGCTGGATGAGGATAACATTCCCAGCTGTGGAAGGATGACATGAATCATGGTTCAGCAGCATGACAGATGATATGCAGAAAGGTGAGAAATTCAACTGCTGCATGGTCGTTAAAAGTTAGAAACAAAAAAAGTCAATCCACTTCTTTTAAGTTGTGTACCAGCTCCTAGATGTATCATAAACAAAAATCAGCTTGTCAACTAAATACTAAATGGATGGATATTAATTATCATATGGAAATTGAAAAATCCAATGGTCTATTTTGAAGTTTATCAATGAGTCAAAAAGTATAGGAACATACCCAAACTGATTTTGGATTGTAGCCTAGAAACAGTTTCACAACTCTTATCTGAACAGTTTTAGTTGATATGTGAGATTGTGCCTTCTCAAAGTGATTGCATATCAGAGTTCGTCTGCAGTTTGGATGTCAAAATAGCCATCTAAATCACTTGTCATGTGAATAGGCAGAAATCCACACACTTGCATAGATCATGTTGGCATATTTAATGATCATATCGCTTTGAAATTCAGCCTAGCATATTAATGGACATGTAAGCTTGGAATATTGACCAACTTTCTAGCCATCAAATGCCTTTCTGTGCACTATGTAGCAACTCGGATGATTTGGCTCCACCATTAGGTGTTAAATTGATGAATAGAGTGCTCAGCTGCCAACATTTATGAATGATTCAGTTTTCTTTCATTTTGCTTTTCTCTTGTAGAAATAATACCTCCTCTCATTTTTTATTTTGTTTTTGCTAATTAAATTTGGAATCCTGCATTTAAAAAATAGAATGACAATCTATGAGCTCTAAATGAGTGATCGATCAGTCAGTAACTTGTAAGTGGTGCAGTCAACTGATGGGTCAGCCAAAAGTAGGGCAAATTATTTTCCATTTGTAAAATATTTTTTTTTTCATTTTGTTAGTTATTGTGGACCCACTTCTTTAGCATGTATTTGGATTGGCAGAATGCTGCATTATAGAAGCATTGTTGGTAAGAGATACCAAGATGAATTGAGAGGTAATGAGGGATTTATCCATGACTGAAACAGGGATTTATCCATTCCTCCAAGGTCAGTTCAGTTCATTTTCGAGTCAAAATCGGATTAATTCAAGGTTTGATTCTAGCAACACGGATGTATTTAAGATGTCCAAGCATTATTTTAGTGTTGAAATCTGAATGCACAAATAAACATCTAGCCTTGTCATTTGATGGAACATAGGCTCAAACTTAAATCAACAACAAATTCACAGATATTTAAAAACTCCTAGTCAAACTATAAAAGCATAGATAATTAATCAACAAACCATAATAAAATACTCAAACATCCTATTCAAACTTCAAAACAAACTACATGTGCATAAAACCCATTCAAATGTCTTCTTTCAATCATTCATCTTTCAGTTTAGTTTTCTTTTTTATACTTGCAAGTCAGTTCGATTTGGGTACCCACACACCTAGTTGATTTCTGAATGCAGCTCAAGATTTCTAACCGGAACTATAGTTCATACAGGAAGAACTAGCCCTACTAGAAATCGGGTTAGTTTGGGTTAGTGCCAGGTATTCCTGACCCAAGTTGCATCCCTAATAAATGTATAGGCATAATGATACTTTTAAAAACATGTAGGTATAAAAAAAAATATTGGGCAATATGTTGGTATATCTTAAAAGAAAAACCTAAAATAACTCAATAATCGATAAAATTCTCCTATCAAATCAAATAGGTTCTAAGTAAACTAAGTTGTATTATTAACATAATAACTCTGAAAATTTTTTAAATCAAAAAATAAAAAACTAGATAACAAAATAAAAAATACATTTCTAAATAATTTATATCATAAAAAATATGTGCATAGATAATCAAACATATTATAGAAGATTACTGCCAAGATTTTTAGAATTTTGAAAAGAAAAACTGTATTTTTCTGATTTTTAAATCTCAAAATTTAAAAATTATATAAAAAATTAGGAAATACATTTTTAAAAATATTATAGCATAAAAATCACTCATTTAAACATTGTAAGGTTTATATCAACTAAAAGCATTGGATTTATGTTTAAAAATTTTGGAATATAAAATCAAAAAAAAAAAATCCAAATTGACCAGACCTAGGGTGATTTATATCAAATTAAAGCCATATGTGCATTTTGAATAAATTTAAATGAATAATAGATAACTTTATACTATTTCCATGAAATCGCAACTTCAATTTCAAACTCTTTCAACTTCAAATTATTAGTTTCTACTCCATTGGATTCTTCCAATAAGGTTGAAAATGTCTTCTCCTCCCTTTACTACCTAAATCCCTAATTTTTTTCCCCTGAAACTTGAATAAAATGTTCAAATATCCTCCATGCTAAAAAAAAAAAAAGTGTGTATGTATATATATATATATATATATATATATATATATATCCATCTAAATGACTCTAGAGGAGCCAAAAATAGAGTAACCAAGTTGGGAGAGGTTTTCAAATCGAGACTATTAATTTTTTTGGTGAAAAATTGACCTCCCTTATTAAACTAGACCACAGTTGATACTAAGCTGATATGTTCTATAGACCTGTAAGGCTGCATCATCCCATATGGCCCATTTTTCTAAAAACCCACCTAAACAAGTGCATGAAACATATTAGTCTCAACCAGTACTGATATAGTCTGTATCATGTTCTATACAGGCCTGTAAGCATGGATCATCCCATATGGCCCATTTTTTCAAAAACCCACCTAAACAAGTGCAAGTAACATATTAGTCTCAACCAGTACTGGTGTAGTCTGTATCATGTTCGATATTCAAAACAATGGATAATAAGGAGATAAAAGGTGACAAATGATGGCAAATACAAGCTGTCAAAGCCATATGCTATAGATGAACATTGTTAAGATAAATTTGGAAGGTGGGTTAACTTTGATGCCAACATGATAAAGCTATATGCGTAAGATAGATTAATTAATACATGACAGTTAATATGAAATTTCATTAGAAGATCCCAAGTTTAAAAACTAACATCTATTTATAGACCTAACTTTATTGATCCCTACTCACATTAGATAATCTGCAGATAAAAATCTCTCTAAAGCATACACCGCCATATGAAACTTCAACCCAAATTTTATAAATTCAAGCAGTATAAGGGTAAAATAAAGTTCAAGCAAAGCATTCCTCCATATGGCATAAAAAGACAGCTTAAAATTTCCATCCAACCTTGAATAAAGTCGAAAACCCAACTAGATGAATTTTACTAGTAATGTTAAGTGGTTCCAGCAAAGACAAAACCTTTGCCTTGCAAGTTAAAGGATCATTAGGGACCATTTATCAACAAAAATTAAACTAGTTGCCAGCAGCAAATTTCAAGTATAAATGTTGACCAATAAAACTAAGCAACAGACACAAAATGACACTTATCTTGGTTCTAAGGAGCTATTTTGTGATGATAATTGCACAAGGACTCTTTTATGACCCACAAGAAACCAGTCCTTTAAGCTCTACATGAGCACATGGTGTTGTATTCATTATGATAAATTTGTCGATAAGGACCTGTTTGGATAGGTTACATGGAAACATTGTATAGGTAAAGGGGTAAACATAATATGACATTTACCTCCTCTCCTCCTCTCCAAGAAAAGTAAACACTCCCCAGACCCAGACAACTCTATCTGCAATCTAAATTATCCTTTTTGTCCTTCAATTAAGCCCATTGTTTCTATAATAAAGCATATCTTTTCTCTCATCAATCCTGTAATTTCCACAATTTTACCTTTATCCATTTATCTATTTTTTTTATCAACATTACTTGGCTGACATCATTTCTGCCAAGTCCCCAGTAAAGATTGCATTCTTATTTCCAAACACCGCCAAGGGGAAACAAGCAGAGGTAATTGGCTTCATTTTAGCTCCTTGTGAGAATTAGGATTGCAGCTGCATCTACGTTTCTTTCAAACAGTGAGTGAAAAGAAATTACTGAAATTTGTTGCCTGATTGCACATAATGAATAGTGTGAAAAAATCATTGCATATTCATCATTTCCTATCAACTCAAACCAAAGCTTAAAATTCAAGTTATCCATGCATCCAAAAGCACCAGTAAAATGAAGAATTCATGAGGCAAATAAATCAATAAATCAGTTACAACAACAACTGCAGATGCAGAATACACTCACATTTTGGGATGGGAGGCATCTAACACCACTTGAGGAGATATCTTCATGAGTTGAAGAGCAATTCATGTCATAGATATCTTCTAAAACTTTTGTATTAGCCAAGGAAGTTTCTTTGATAAGCTCATCATAATTCTTAATCATAAAACCTGCTTCGTTTGTACCAAGTCCAACATCTAGCGATGCAGTTTCATCATGTCCACGTGACCTTCCTAAATTAAAATCCCAAATCTGCAAGAATGAAAAAGAGAACTGAACATGTTGACCATGCTTTCCAATACTGATGTCTCGATAGAAATAATAATTCTTAACAAAGCTAAAAGAAAATTGAGGAAACAATTTGTCAGCCTTTGTGGCTTCTGTTGACAGAAGATATACTGACTTTTTCACATGCATATTTAGCCTCTTTACAAAACATCCTGCGGTCAAGCCAGCTTTTGTGGATCACTAGATTGGCCTCTGTTGGCCAAAACAACCGCATCCTACATATGTTGGCTGTAAAAAATCAGAAGTTGGTAGAATAGTGACCAAGTAATTTAAAGCTAGAAAATCAGTTGAGCTGCCCTTCAATAGGTATAGCTTAAAATGGATGTCAGTGGACAAGCCTTGGAAGAATTCAGCTCTTCAGCAAACCCAAGAGTCCAATTGATCCATGCCCATGGAACCATGCAATCAATGTTCCCAACAGATTTCTTCCTCCACACAGGAAATGCCTCCATGGCTGGGCGATCTTACTAGGATCCATAGTAATTTAAAGGAACCATCTTAGATATGACATGGCATGAGTCATCATAAAGTACTAGTGGCAGCCAAAGAGCAGATTTATTCATTTTTTTTTTACATCGATTAGAGAATAAAATAGAGTAAACATTATAAATTAGGATATGTTAAATGATTTACATATAAAGCTTGTACAATATGTGAACATCTTTGTATAGCTAAGCACTGAAACTTAGAGGTCACACAACAAGAAAATCGATATATGTCTGGATCCCCATGCACATACCGTAAACATATGAAAATTGAAGTCCAAAAGGACCTGCAAACAAGCTTCTGGCAGCCATGGAGACAAGGGCTTTTATGTGGGAATTAAAAATGGAAGATTTTCCAAGTTTGATGCTTCAAGAGTCTTCTTTTTACGGTAATAGCAACACACTGCTCAACCCTTCCAAGTCATGACATGTGAAATATTGGATATACTTTAGTAAAGGACCATGAAATTACAGGAAAGCTTTAGCGCATAAATGCGAAGCTAATCATTTTACAGTCACACATGTTTAATTTATTTTTAGTCTGAAAAATCATTAACTAGATATTCTAAATAATCCTAGAAGGCACAATCCAAAACTGTATATTCTACTTTTGAAAATATCAGAAAATATTGGTTCAACTTCCAGGGAAACATGTACTAGTCTCTGTCTATTTCAGTTGGTGGCCACCAAAAAGCAGGTATGCTCACCCAGACATTAAGCCCCAACAGTGTTGATCACCTCTCAGAAACACAAGAGACATAAAAACAGCAGCAGCAGCAGCAAAAGACAAAGATGACTTTGCAAAACAGCTCTCCTATATTTACCCTTACAGTAACCAACAGCTCTCCTATATTTACCCTTACAGCAAAAAGACAGTAAAATGGTTATGGTATGATCAAAGATAATTACAGTATGATGGAAGATAATTATGCTTTAGAGTATTCAAGAATTTCACTGGCAGAAGATACTTAGACGTTGCATCAGAGTGAAACAACTTTTTATTTGAACAACTTAAAGAGTTCCAGAGTCAATACATCATTGGTTTTCTACTGGCCACCACATAATGCATAAAAGATAATTGGAGAGCAGCCAGGTGTCAAAATATCTTCCATTAACAGTCCATGGTGCATTGCAGGACTCATGTTTAAGGAGACTTATGGTGCATCAGCCAACCAAAGTGGTTCAATTAATACCAGTGGTTTTAGTATCTGGCCATGCTTGTGAAAACTGAATGTATAAAAAGCAAAAACTACAATGAAGTCCGAGGCCAAGAACTGCAGAACATATTGCCATTCAGATATTATTGACCATATTATGGAAAGTAATCAATAAAGCCATTACTATTGTTTCTTGTTAACCCAAAAAGAACACTTACATCTGCCCATAAAACCAGTGAATGTCACATTCTACAGTGAAGGACTACTTAATAACGCATGTTCTTTTAACAATAGGGTGACATTATTTGGGTGACATTCTTTTCCTATTATATAATTTCATCTTAGAACACTAATGATACATAAACAGAGAAAACAGAATCTGCTTTTTCATTTGGAAAAGCAAATGTCAATGGGATGTCATCCACGGCTGCACAGCTCAGTTGACAGTTGACACCGAATTTGGCACACAACACTCCAAGGATCAAATCATAGTAACATTATACTTGACCTTCATAATAAAAACAACATCGTATATCAGTTAAGCAAGTCAACTACAAGAATCTTTATTCTGCCATTCTACTCTGTAATGATTAGATTAACCTAATGGTTCATCAAGTCTTTTCCAACTAAACCCAATTCCTTTGGGGCCTTTCACTTTGCCACCTACATGGTTCATCAAGTCTTTTCCAACTAAATAAAATTCCTCTGGGACCTTTCACTTTGCCAATTTGAAGCCTTCAACTTGTAAAATTCACTTCTAATTGCAGAAATGCCTGACATTTAATTTACATGTCCAACACCATCTAAAGGCTTCAACTAGTACAATTCATTCCTGACTGCAACAATGCCTGGTCTTTTCTGGCCTTTCTTTTCTTTCTACTCCAAGGGGACTTCTTATATCTATTTAATCAAAGGAAGGGGACACTCATTGGATCTCAAGACCATTCAGTGACCAAAGCAGTTTATCAGTTCATTTGAGGGCCCACATCCACTGTCCACACCCTACCCATCTAACAGGGAGCAGAAAATGAGTAATTACAGCTGTTCCAAACTTGATTGATGCAAAAAGAAGTAATTTCTGGCAAACCGACATCCGGACAACATAATAATCTACAACCATTATCAACAATCACTAGTATCTAGCCTAACAGATTATCCAACCCATGCAACTGGCAGATTTTTAATGTCAAAGATAGGGAGGGCGCCAGCATGCACAACTCTTTCCACCAGTCCAATCACGGTAACCAAAAAATTGAAAATTTCGCCTTCTATGAGAACACGCAAGGCAGGTGTTTGAAGCAAAACCTGACTGGCCTGATCGGCAGCTGCCGTGACAGAAGTACTCTCCCACATCAGCAGAGATGTATACGATGTACCCTGCATCATAGACCGTTCCGCATCCGCCGCCGCATCACCACCATTCCCCAATTTAGAGACTACATTCCTCCCGGGCGTTGCCGGGCTCAAGCCACAGTTCGACGAATTGTCAGCACCAGCATCACCTCCATGACTTAAATCCTCCTTAAGCAGCTCCACCAGCTGCTGCCCCACCATCGCCTGCTTACATTTCCCACTGCCGCTGCCACCATTGGATTGCTTTGGCACTGACGGCACCTCGCTCGGCACGACCATCACATCCTGGACACCGACAGGCGGATCCTTGAAGACCCACGAAGTGCCGACAGGCAGGATCGAGTCAAGCGTCTCCCAATTCGCGAATGCCGAGTCGCGCAGGTCCTCCGCCGCGGCCGCCGAGGAGTCCTTGGCGCTGAGATCTATTCCCCAGATCGAAGCGAGCTCGAGCGCCGGCGGGCAGCCAGAGAACCCCTCGACGGGCGACCGGGAGTGCTGGTGGCCCCCGCCGGGGTGGGCGTCCCAGTCGCAGTCCTGGCAGAGGGAGAGATGGTCCGTCGAGCACCGGAAGCTGGCGGGTCCGTCGCCGCAGCCGTCGCAGATCTGGGAGCGGAGGTGCTTGCTGGAGAGGGCGTTCGCAGAGTGCACCTGGCGGTCGCAGCTGAGGCAGAGCTTGGCGGAGTCGGCGCGGCAGTAGAGCACGGCGATTGAGTCGGAGCAGAATTCGCAGGACGGAGGAGGGGTCTGTCCGACGCGTCGGACCGTAGCAGGCGCGGAAGCCATCGGAGAGTCAGGCGACCTTAGATCCTAGGCGGACGGAGAAGAGCAAGCAGAGTTTGGGTTTTGGCTTGAAACTGCGAGTAGAAGTTTGGCTTTTGGGAAATGAGGAAGAGGCGAGAGAGTGGCAGGGCGTTATGTGAGAAACATGGGGAGGTTCAGAGCTGGTCTCGCTCTCGCTACGGCGAGGGATATTTACAGGTGGGGCCAGGAAAGAAGATGAAATATCGGCGCTTTTTGCTGAGCTGGCAGGAGATGGGGGTGGCATCTTTTTCGGCAGCAGGTGATGCGCTTTGTCCTCATAAATGATGATGGACAAGCTTTTGCTTATTTTAGGTCGACGAACTCCGTGTATCAAGGTGTTGATTTTACAGCCGGTGGTGTATCGCTCGCCGTGAGGGTCTTTGGTTTGGAGTAGAAAGAAATGTCTGGAAAGGGCGGTGATCTTTTTGTTCCAATGCTTCAAGGTCTCACCGCGTTGTTGATTTCAACCAGCGTTGAGTCGCCAGAGGCATGTGATGCACGCAGTCATGCGTATGAATGGAAGTGCTGCTGTAGCTAAAGGGCCGGCCTGGCTGTCAATTTTTTTAGCAGCCAAGAAAAAGCACTTTTTTAAAACTAGAGCTTTTATGAAAAATGTTATAAAATAGCAGTTATCGAGGGTTTGCTGGAGCAGATCACATGCGGGGACAACCACTGTGTGAATGCAGTAATGCACACTGCTGCTGCCGCGTGTCCCAACGCCATGAATGCCAGCGAACGGCCTGTGAACAGCCCTGTAGGATGCTCCATCATAATTTCTAACTTAAATATATATATATATATAAGTTGCTCAAATAAAAAATAAAAATAAATAAATAAGATAAGTATAATGGGCTGTAGCACATTACTAAAAATGTCATTATATATTAATATTGAATGAAAAAATGCATTCTATACATGATTATTATAACTAATAGTTATAACAAATTAATTAAACATATTTAATACTGCTATCTTAAATAAAATTCTATAAAAGCATGTATAATAATAAAAACTTAATACACACTTATGCTAACTAGAGGATTTGGAGCATCGCAATCTCTTATTTATAAATTAAATATGTCATAAACTTATGAAAAAGCATATATAATTTTTTACCATGCAAAGAATTCATAAAACTTAAGAAAATGATATACAAATAAGTCTCGTTTAATAAAAAATGTTGAATTATTAACTTGCAAAATGGGTAAATGTGACCTTATTGGCTAACTATGTGGTCTGGCAAAAAGGGCAAACGTGGCATTATTCACTAGCTCTATAAATGTCTTATTTTTATAAAAAGAAAAATATAACTTTTTAATGAGAATAGAAAATTAACGGCCATTTAAAACTTTTGAAAAATTACTCTTTATTACGAGGATCTTTATGTATATTTCATTAGAAAAAAAATTCTTATCTATATACATACTCTATTAGTTTAATTTTTAAATTATTATTTAACTTTTCTTTTAAAGATTTATTTTTATTAATCTAAACTATTCACATTCTATTAAGATTATTTTAATTTAATTTTTTAATCTACATGCAATCATTCATGTAATTACAGCTACAGCCCATAATATTTATCTTTTTTTATTTTTTACATGATATTTCGATACAGTAACTTTTGTTTTTAAGTTAAAAGTTGCCTTGGACAGCTACATGGCCGTTTGTTGCCATTAATGCCTTCGGACACGCGTGCGTGGGGTCGCCACAAATGATGCGCCCTGAATGCTTACTGTCGTCGTTTGAAAAATACTTTGTTATGATCACCCTAAAAATGATAAGTACTTTTTACCACGTGGAATTACCAAAAAAGATATACTACTTGCCAGTCTAATCCTTATATACTTTTACCAACAACTATATTTATCTATTTCATATAAGATATATATACATATATTAGTATATATAATATATTTTATAAAATATATTTTATGTATTTTTAATTATATTATATCTGCAAATGTATTTTGAGTACTTAATTAGTATGCTCGTGCGCATGTTACACTCCATTTGAGTGAAATTTCATTCGTCAAATTAATCTTATGATTTATGGAAAGTGCGGGAGAAAAAGAAATTTAATTTACATAGGTAAACTCTCCAAGCTAAACAAAGCGTGTACAAGAACACTAACTAATAAATTATGTATATTATATATTTTTAAAATATATTATTTTATATATTATTTTCACTTAAGGGCCCTTAAGTGAAAAATAAGTAAGGGACAGATACTTTGGCTTAATTTTAACGGCGGGTCAATTGCTTTAAGCATAAGAATCTCATGCGTAGGAGTGCAACTCAGTTTTGTTAAGGAATAATCCAAATGTTAATAGTTTGGGTTGATATTTTTTGGGCTCCGGGTAATGGGATTCAGGTTCAACCTAAACCGAGTTGTAGCATGATTCAATTTTTACAAATTTAATAATAAAAAATTCAAACTAAATGATCCTAACATGAATAACCCAAATTTTAAATTGAACATCCTAAACCAAATAATGTGAAAATCTAACTACCCCCGAACAACTGAGAAGCAACATCCATATACACAGGTAATATGCTATTACCAAATAAAAAATTGAAATAATAGCTAATATATTTTTATATTAGCTATAATATGAAATAATAAAAGGTAATACGAGTTTTTAGATGATTATAATAGAAAAATAATATATATTAAAAAGATGAGATTTAAATTTCTTAGCCAATCCACAAAAGAAAACATGAAAAACAAAAAGATTTAATGACTTCTATGTGGGCCAATAACATAAATAGGTATACAATATTATATCTTATATAAAATTAAAATATATGAAAATGATAATTAAATAGCTTTGAATTATATTGTAGAACTGCCTATAAAATGTAGTTTCTAATCTACAATATTACTCAAATTGCATTGTCTTAAATGCTGATTTGGATTAAGGTAAAAATTAATATTTTATACAATTATTTATAATATCACTTGAATAACATTTTCAATATTTGTCAATTCTTTTAACATTATTTGTTCATACAATAAATGTAGTCTATAGAATAACATTCACAAATTTTTATTTAAAGTAGCATAATGTATTTGCTAAAACTATCAAATTTTTACTCAATTTTTTCAATTCCAATTTAACCTGATAATTGATTTGATTTGAATTGGGATTTTAAAAAATGGGTTATAATTTAGTTTAGATAGGGATTTTACATTAATATTGGATAGAACTGAACTCCCATCCCACCATAGTTGCAACCTTACAGTCGAGTAAATGTGCTGAGCTACCCCAAACTGTAAATAACCAATAAAAGACTTTAATTTAGTTGAACTTCTCAAATATATTTGATATATAATTATATGATGACCTAAAAATGAAGATATAGATGGAAAATTTATATATATATATATAATCTAAGCAGGTGAGATTGATTTTGAGTTATCGGACCTTGGAGCCGAACTATACAGATTTGGATGCTGGTCCAACAGGTTTGCCCGAACCAATCTTATGGATAATTAACCTTACGCTGCTTAAAGTGGAGTGGTTCCCGTCCGACACGGACACGCACGACGCACGTGATGAAATAATAGCCTTCAGCACGCATTTTTTTATATCGCGTAATTCGTTCCGCGTGCATCACGTGTAAACCAGCAATCGTGGAGCGCTCTTGATTCTAGGATGATCAAGACCGTCCATTTTAGCCCTTGGGAAATAATTTTGGTTAATGTTCCTTGCGAAAAATATTTTAAACATAAATTATTTTTAATATGAAAATATCCAAATCTTAAATTTAAGCACGCCATGTTAAATGAAAAAAAATTTACAAATAATTTTTACTCCAAATATAGCCACCTTGACGTGTAAAAAAATTTCTTAATTTGTTTATCAAGTCTGAACTTATATATATATTTAACAATTTAGCTAATTATACAAATTAATATTAATTTCTTTCTTCTTAATTTTTTTAGTATGACATGATTTTTAAATAAAAAAAACATTAATATTAGAGATACAACGTAATGAGTAGGGATGTGCATGGGCTGGGTTTGGTTTGAATTTGAGATTGCCCAACTCTAATCTTATGTGTAGAATATGTGTCCAACTCTAAACCCTACTATACTTTTAAAACCTTTGTCCAAGTCTTACCTTAACCCTTTGGATTCAGTTCCAGCAAATTTTTAATACATACCCAAACATAAAAAGGTTCAAACATTTAGAGCTCTACATATGCATTAGTTGTTTACCAATCTAGTAATGTAGTTGAAGTTGGTTTAAACTTTACAGCTTTTATAAGATGCACTATTGCATTGCAAGATGTTGCCAACCACATATAGTCTTAAGCTCACCACAAATAATCTAAAACAAAGAAAAAAATTCTCCATGCAAAGACCTATGAACACAAGATTCACACAATCATAAAAGCTAAATGCATAAATCCTCTATTTGATCCTATCCCTCACATGAATTAAGTTTTTAAAGGTCGCATCATCTACTTTCAATTTCTTAGCATTGAATGATACAAAAAGATGTATAATAAATAGATACTAGAGATGTTGCCTTAACTTTTTGTACCCAATAACATTCACGCACAATAAATGCTGACACACCCACATTTGATAGTAGACACTCACACTGTTATTTTTTTTTTTTTTATAGTGACCAGGTTCAGGTTCAGTCCGGGTACTCAAACCTTAGATCCAGACCAAACCTATCATTCAATCGGGTTTAGGTAGGCTCTACTTAGTTTTATTTTTTAAAAATATTTTACAGCCAACCCTAGCATAATTCAGGTTGGGTTTAGGCCTGAGGCCATGCACACCCATAGCGATGAATGATGCTAAGGATGAGGAAATTTATATATGTGGTCCTCAAAGAGGTATGAATGTGGACTAATGCTTGGAAGATATTGTTGTGGAAGCTCTGATGTTAGATTAAGGATGAAGATCATAAATATAATATCATATATTGATTAGAAGGATATCAAATACATACAAGAGACAAAAATTTATATAAAAAATTCTTCAATCTAAAGTGAAAAATCATAAGAAGGAGATAACAATCTACTATGAAAAAAATTTGGAAGCATATACTAAGAAAACATTACACATATCCTATGGAATCCCTCACATATATCCATATACACTCTCTTAACCCTCTTTCTCACTTCTCTTAGCAAAAAACCTTAGAATTAACCCAAAAATTGCTCTACCGATACCTTAATTGAAA
>JAYJMB010004208.1:0-16320 GCA_036873735.1 Pouteria campechiana | reverse complement strand
AACCCTCTTTCTCACTTCTCTTAGCAAAAAACCTTAGAATTAACCCAAAAATTGCTCTACCGATACCTTAATTGAAACCTTACTGTATATCTCTATTAATGAGCTTTTTTACGTGGACTCTTCTATACCAATCTCACGTACATAGATCCAACTAAACTTTTTCAAAATACAATACACAAAAACCCAAAAATATTATACGATTTAGCTGATTGTATAATGTAATATTGATCTTTTTCTTCTTAAATTTTTTCGTATGCCATGATTTTTCTAACAAGGACTTTTATACTCGGGCTACAGTGATGCGCGGGAACGAGGAAACTGACATATGCGGTCCTCAAAGAGACACGAGTGCCAGATATGGATTACGGTTTGGACGGACCGTAGCCTAGAAAGGCGCAATTATTTAATGGATGGACTTTTTGCAGATGTTAACAGGGAAGACATGATTATCGTTTTAGCCAGGAAAAGGTCTGTTGAAGCCTACAACTTAGGATTATTGAGCGAATCCGATAATGGCATTTGTGTGTCGACAAAAGTGGATAACTCAATTTATTTACTCAATCAGCTCAAGATAATGCATGCCATGTGAACAATTCTGTACACACCACCAACGTCACATCATACCTTTTGTTGGAAAATGAAGTGGTGTTGCCGCTTGTCCGTTTGCCACTGAATCTTCTGGTACGTTGCTGGTCTGCAATCGGGGTAAAAAGTGGGCCACACGGTGTGCGTTTTAAGCATCGTACTCCTCTGAAAATTTTAAAATATAATATAATATATTTATATAAAAATATTAAAATCAGACAATTAGATGGGCAATGATGAAAAAATATAAATTGAAATATTTACTTTAAAATTTATAATACAATCCACTATCGTATCTTAAAAAAGTTTATTATTAATTTATCTAATCAAGAAACATATGTTTAATGATTTACATTATGCATACAACATTATATAAACTATATATAATCATAAAATAATTTGAACAGTAAAACACTCTTCTTTGCATTTTTTTCTTTTCAATAGCCCACTTGATTGTTTAATTTTGATATTTTTTAATAAATATAATATAATATATTTTAAATTTTTTAGATGGGTATGATGCTTGAAACGTACAGCATGAGGCTCCCTTTTAATCCTGGTTACAGAGGAAAACTGTAAGCAGGGTTATGAACAATCCACTTTGGTCGGGCATCTAAATTTTGAGGTGTAAATTGGGTTGAGTTGAACCCCAATTCTAAGAACCAAACATATTTAAAACAAAACCTAAAAATGAGTTAGGCTGATTGAAACAACCTTAGAAAAATGAGTTGGTATATCACCCATTTGCACCTCTTTTTTTTTCCCATTTCAGTGTTGAATATAATTTTTTAGCATTTTTTACGCTGTAATTAATATAACATTTCTATTTAAAATAAATTTTAAATAAAAAATTATCATTTTTAGAATAATCAAAGTCGATTTTTTGAACTTCACTTGTTAATTTAAATCAACCCAAACCCACCCCAAGTCAATGACTCAAGGGTCAACCACCCTAAGTCAGAACGGACGTGGTAATTAATGGGCCCCAGCAACCGCTGTTCCACGTTACAATGATGGGCAACCTTGGAACATATGAACGAAGAAGCCAAAACAGCCGTTTGATAATTGTCCCTTCACCAGAACATAGTGATGGCGATGATGGCCGTCTTTTTCTGCCAAATATTTACTCCCCTTTTCCTGAAGTATTTTTTATATTGGTTAACCATGTCATTGCTTTGTTTAAAAACTAACCCAGTCAAAAAAGAAAAGAAAACTTTATTTTCGGCCTTGTTGGTTTAATTTGTTTGCTAGGTCTGTATGATCTATTTATTTAAAAACCATCTAAAAAGGAAACCAGATTTGACAAACTTAACCAAAGGGCTTAATCAATATAAAGTATTATCCATTTTTGGCCCACTAAATCTCGTTAACATGCAAAACTTATATGGTTTTGTTCCTTTGGGCCAATTATTTAACCCAAAAGGTGCGTCACCATATTACCAAATTTACACTAAAATCTCTTTTATTATACATCCAATATAAGCCCGTTACATCTACTTACATAGTAGTTAGGGGTACAACTCGAGCTCATGAAACTTATGATCTCCTCAACTCTAACCCTATTTATAAAACTTTAATAATAATCCTAACTCTATTTGTAAAACTTCAACTCTAACCCTATTTTTGAAAATTATGTTTGGCTAGAATTTGGGTTGATGAAAATCTAATAATGGCTTGATTGATTGAAATATTATTATTTAAATTACTCATTTATATTTCAAAACATATTATTAAAATTTATTATTTAATATTAAAGTATTTTAAATTTTATGAGGATATATAACTCAACATCAATGAAAACCAATCTACCCTGATAATCCTACTTTGGTTAAAAATAGGAGATGATGATGGGTTGGGTTATAGTTAACAAATTAAGAATCTATTTAAAAATAAGGAAAAGTAAAGAAAAAGAGGAGGACAAAAATGAAATTTTAATAAGTAAAAAAATGAATAAGATGATGTGATCGGGGGGGTGGGGTGGGGGGTCATGTAGAAATAAGTAGAATAAACATAAATATATATAATTTATTTGGTAAAATATTTTATATAATGACTAAAAATATTTTAAACAATATTATAAAGTAGATAAAGATAAATAAATTTTGCATCTATTAAAAGAAAACAACCTATGGAGGAAAAGAATTTCCACAAACCAAACCATGGTTAATAATAAGAAGAAAAAAAGAAAAAAAGGTTTGCTAAAAGACAATGAATATGGTTAAACCTCCTCCAACTGGCTGTTTTGCCAATGCTAGCATCTCAAACGCGTGAAGTGTCTGACCCCAATCAATGGAGAATATAAATCAATCAGACCTCACACTTTGATAGCCATAGGAGTGCATGAATTCTCTCAACATTTATTTGTGCCCTAAATAATGATTTGGAATGCATATTAACTGGTTACATCAATGGAAAACAACACACCATTCAATATTAATGTATATATATATAGATATTTTTTTATATGAATATTTAGGTTGAAATTGGGTTCTGGTTGACCCCAACCCTAGTTTGAATGGATTTTAAATTGAGTTTGGGTTGAACCCATGTTTTTTAGGTTTAGGTTGGAAAAAGATAAATTTCAACACTACTCAAAATTGGGTTCGACGGGCCGTGTTCCGCCCAAGTTGCAACCCTAATGGTAGTAGCCAAAAAGTAGCTCTAATACCACTTATAATACCCCCAACTCTAGCCAATGTAAAATATTATCCGCTTTAAGTTTACGAGATCCTATTGTCAAGCAAAGGCCACACAATTTTGCTCATTTGGTTCAACTCTTTCGTCTAAAAAATACCTTATAGTGACTTACACAATTTACGCTCGAACTCCTGATCCTAAGTTATATTAGTTTCGAAACTAGCGTTTTTTTTTTTTTTGGGGGGGGGGGGGGGGTTTGGGGGTGAAGGAACAAAACTATATAGGCTTTGTGTGTTAATAAGATGTGGTAGGCCTAAAGCGGATAATACTTTATATTGGCTAAAGCTAAGGGTGTTACGCTAATCTTAATGTATAAGCCCTAAATGTTTGTAATAATTATTTTAAGAATAATTTGCATTAATTATGCCTTGTGCCTAGAAAGTTTGATAATAATTTTTAACTATTTATAATATGTTAAGTTTAGGTTGTAGTTTTGATGATAACAAAACTTGTTCATGATTTAACTTAAGCTAATGAATTTTTGCTAAGATTTTGAGTGATAGAGGATATCTGTAGAGGAGATGAGTAGGACTATAAAGTTCTATCAAGGCTAGCGGAAAAACATTCTTAAGCTTTAGACCAACAAAGGATAGCTAAAAAGAAGAGCCCAAAGCTACAGAGTCTATAGCACTTGCTACCTTGTTGGGCATTCTAAAATCACATTGATAGAGGAGAGCTCTTATTCATAGAGGAGACACAAACAGATCTATAGAGATCTCTAGAATGGTCAAATTATATATAGGGGTGGATAGAGGAGAATAACAAAATTCTTCAGGGCTGCGATCGTTCGTAGAGTTTTTCAATAAAGGAGAAGTTACGTCTATAAATTATTCTTAGTGGTCAAAAATTGATGTAACATTTCAACAACTAGATTTCAAAAGGTCCTCTTCCAAGCGCTCATAACCCCTTATAGAACTTATAAGTAGAAGTTCAATTGAAGAAGAAAGTGTTACTTGAGGGTTCTAAGTGCTATAAATGAATCAATCACAAGAAACCTAATTAAGTCTCCAAGTACATTCACTCCAAGGCACTCCAATGTTCAACGGGTATAAAGTTACATCAAATCCATCTTAAGAGGAGTTTGAGACACTATAAAGTTATTATTTAATCTTTATGTTTGAGCTTAATTTTTGTACATTTTAGCCTAGATAAAAGCATTTCATTATACATTTTATCTTTATTTGAGTTCTCTACTAGTAAGGAAGAGTTGCCCTTTTATTAGTAGTTTGTTAGAAGAATTTTTGTTTTGAGCTCATGAAACCAGATGTGAGTGTAAGAGTTCCTAGTAAGCTTGAAGAAACTAGGTGGCATAAGAGTAATTGGTAATCTTTGGAAACCAAGCGAGGTGTGCTTCCACATGTAATTAGTGTAACTCAAGGTTTGGGATACATTAGAAAGTGGAGTAGGTGCCAAAGAGGCCTGCAACACGATAATCCTTGTGTGCTTATTATCTTACATGCTTATGCACTTCCGTTGCTATTTATTTTCTGCACTTGCACATCTATTTCATCTCTTAATATTGCTTGGTTTTGTGTTTTTCCATACACCTTATTTTGGGACCAACTTTATCATTTAAACTTAGACTAAACAATTGATAAAGAAGAAGAGGAAGAAGCAATGTATTATGGTGTAACTGCTTTCTAAGTAGAGCGATAAGACAAGCTCCTTGACTCTGGAAGAACAAGAAACATCATTTAGTTTGATTAAGCCAAAGGCTAGGTAAGTAAAGGTAATGTATTTTTAATCTTAAACATCATATTTCTTTTACTTTTAGCCTTCATAACTTTATCTCTCATAAAAAGACCATTTTGCATATGGTTATGTAATAATAACTTTAAAATCAATCATCTAATGCTTGGACCATAGTGAAAATCGCATAAGCTAGATGAATTTTGTTTGAAAATGAGAAGTAAAATTTTAAAGTACGTATTTTAAGGAGAGCAAAAGTTTAGAACCTCATTACAAAAGTTAAAATCTTAAATCCCTCACCCCCTAAACCTTTTTTATTATGACAAAGGGGGGAGAATGTTATGACTTGAGGAAAATGATACAAAGAGGGGGAGAACCAAACTTTTAAAATTTTTGTGGAATATAAAATTAAGTTGAAAATGTGGACCATCTTAGTATATGAGGAGAAATAAAACAAAATCCCAAATAATTATTGAATAAAATAAATTGGGGCAACTTACTTAGTTCATTAGCGTAATTTTTATTGTCACAAGTCATCAAGTTTTGTCACAATCAAAAAGGGAAAAATGTTGAATCTAATTATGTAGTTTTGATGACAACAAACTTATAAATAACTTAAACTTAAACTAATGAAGTTGTGCTAAGATTTTGAGTGGCAAAGGAAACCTACAGAGGAGATAAGTAGGGATATAGAACTCTGTCGAGGCCACTAGGACAATGTTCTTAAGTTTCAAATTGATGGAGGAGAGCTATAGAGGAGAGCCCAAGGCTATAGAGGTTGGTAGTACTTGCTATTTACTGGATGCTCTAAGTCATGATGTCTACTGTCTCTTTATAAAGACGTATTTTATAAATGAGTGGACAGAGGAGACCTACAGAGTTCTTCAAGGCCGCGATCATCTATATTAAATTTAATGAATACTAGAAAAAAAGGCAACAAATATTTTAACAACTTGCATAATAAATATTTTAGATTTATTTATTTCATTTATTTTCAGAATTCATATTATTTGAGAATAAGTAATTTAGAGACAAAATCTCTGTAGATTTTAAGGTTTAGATGCAATACCTATAACTAGTTCATAGAGACAAAATTCTAAGATTCCTTAAATTTAGGGTAGATAAATTGTAGAAAACACCAAAATCATGAAAATACAAGAAAAAAATTAGGTTTTTCTTACGATGGAATGTCGTTGGATTCTCATACCAAAGTCAATGTCATCCCCCTACCTTGCTTTTGCAGAGCTTGGGAACTAGCCCAACTAGATGAACTAGGCCACCAAGTCTAGTGCCTCCAGGCCAAGCCTAGTATAACGCCTACCCTTAGGCCTATGTGTTTTACCATCATCTTGCCATTTTCTCATTTCCAAAGAAAATATTTTGTTAAATTTTTGACAGAGTCTACCCTAAATTATATCAATCTAAACCTGACATATAATAATCATACACCATAATAATCTCATTAATTACACATTTCTATCATAAATCATAAACATATCCACAACTCACCCATTCGCACACTGGCTAAGTCAAAACTGAATCATGATGGCAATACTAAACTAGAATCATACCATTCCTTAACATGCCACTACATTAGAATATACATCATACTAATTCTTTCAAATACAATTTTACAAAAATATTATACAATTCCATTTCGATTTATCAAATCATAAAGAAACTACCTTCACTTCTTTCTTCCCAGCCATAACCCACAGTTGGTAATTTTTACTTGACCTGACAACTAAAAGCATAGAATAAGAAGGCATGAGTTCAGGCAACTTAGTAAGTAGACAATTGAAAAATAATAATAATTTAGAAATCACATGTCTTTAACCAGAACATGAATAAAACATGGTTGTGTAACCACATTAGAAACATATCCATGACGCCCAAATCCTCATCAAATCATTGTACATTCTATGCCATTTAGGGATATAGTATCATAAGTCATATGTTTATCATATAATACATGGCAAATATTGAAATTATGCCATGCAGGCATTACAGATAATTGTGCCATCTAGACACACTATCACATCATTCGGTCACTATAATTCTCAGAATGTTTCTTATTCCTCCCATATACACATCCGCATTTATTCAATCATCTAATACCAAATGAATAATCATTGGATAATCCTTATCTCCATCAGTCATCAATCCATACATTCCCGTCATCTAATATATATATCAACTTACATAACATAAGGGTATCTTTACTATCCCAATCTAAACAAGCATTCACATGCTGTCTTAATTATCTATTCATATATAATACTAGAATATTCTCTATTCTTTTTATTCAAATATCCATACATAAAAGATGAGATACTTTCTATCCCAACAATCACATGTTCATGTATTAAAATATACATCAATCTTTAAGAAAATACGGGATGTCCACTATCCCTAACCAAAATATACATGCTTGGATACAAACAAATGAGATTTTGCATATCCCCATACAAACATACTTTCAATTAAGAATGCCTAACTACCTTGCTAAATCTCAATTCCAACATTCGTAAGTCTCTTAATTGGCTTCCAATCACTGCATGAAGGACCCTGCATACATAAAGCGTGTGCCGAATTCTATTTTAATATAATTTTCATACAAAGACTTTTTATCATAACTTCACTAGAAATAGTTTATCTATCCATTCTATGATAAACTAAAAAACTATTTGCATTCTTAATCATCATACCATTCATATTCCGTAATTTTAATATCCAACTAACTTAATTAACCCTTAGGGCATTAGGTTTGCAGGGTTATAATCAAACCTTTTACACATCATTTTTTCTTAAGGTATTTCATTTTATCTTTCATATACCTCATTTAAATAATGTCTGAATAAGGGTTTTCATTATTAGTAAGGTACATCCATCATATAGCAAAATAAACATATTAATAATTACAAAAACATACTAATTAAGCCTTTAATTTCAATAATTTACCGTTTAATTACTCATTTACACAAAACCCCATTTAGGTCATCATCCAAAACCAAATTTCTTATCCTTAGATGAGTCCCAAGACTCTATAATCAAGCCACTAATCATTCCCTCCATGGTAATTATATATAATCTTATCTTTTCCCAAATTTCTAAAATTTACAAAACCCTAGCTATCATAACTAAGGATTTCTCATGCCTAATTATGTTCCAAAACACAATAATTTTTCCCTCATGGATTTCACCTCAATCTCTCTCATTTACCCCAAAAATTACTATTCATGAAATTTCACAAAATCCTAACTAGGCAAAAATCATAAATTTGATTGAGGGAAAGTGACTCATCATGACTTCTAGCCTTGGTTTCCTCCCATGGACGAGAAACCACATTCCATGCTACAAATAACTCTCTCCAATTGAAGAAAATCGAACTTTCTTCCATTTTCCACCATTCAAATTCTAAAAAGTTGGGTCTAAAGAAAACATCAAGTGATTCTCTACCTAAATAAGGAATTTTTCAAGCTAAAATGACATGAATTTGAGCTAAAGGGGTCTAGGACAAAGGGGAAGAAAGAAAAACAGAATGGGATAATAAGAACAGGATGTAATAACCTTAAAAAGTTGGCTGACTGACTTCACTAGCCAGTCGACACCGCAATGTCCAGCCCATTGCCCCTTTTTGTCTGATTTTCCTCCAACTTTTATGCCTAATTTTCTTTTTCACTTTGATTTCACTATTTTTCATATGTTTTAATCATCATTCTTCCATGTAATAATAACATGAAATGTATAAAATCATGCCTCAAATGGTTAGGCATCAACTTATATTACCATGCATATATGCTTAAACTTTTATATTTCATTTACTCATGTAAAATTCATACAGACTTGGATTATTTCAATCCAAAACAATTTCATTCACTCCAACTTACCATTTTATTTTTACTAGAGATGATTATAATGTATTCAAACACATAATTACTCAAAAATCAACACCTAGGGTGTTACACCTACATAAGTTGGTTCTAGTCTAGCTAGTAAGTAGCAATGTGAGTTGGTGACAATGGTGATGAAATGTGGTGGGCAACGATGGAGGGAGGTAATAACGTCTAGATGTGGATTGAACCTTGAAAGTGAAAGCCCAACAGAACAGGCCAATTGTCATTGACCTAGGCTAGTAATGCAATGAGCCGACCTAGGCTATAGCCTAGCACCAACCGCCCAAGCGAGTGGTGCTAATGATGACCTAAGCATACTAGTGATGGTGGTCAACGACTGGTTTGACAGTGTAAACGGATAGTCGAATTTAGGTTTAGTATTTTGGGACTTCTAAATGTCTTCTTTTAGTGATTAAATAGTTATTTTTTAGGTTTTTGGATGTTCTGAATCTAATAAAAGGGTTAAATGATCTAAAGAGAGATCAGATTAAGATTTTCTAGTGGACTAGAATGTAAGGTTGAGATTTCTCTCCCTAGATTGTCATCTTAATATACTAATCTAGTTTAGATAAGAATTTTTTATGTTATACCCTTTAGATGTGTACTTTAGATGGGTCAAATGATCAAATAATCAAGAGATTTTGTGATGTCCTATATGATAGAGATATGTTAATCTATTCTACTTATTCAGTTTCTTGAAATCATACCTTGATTATTTGATATAGATATTGTTATTCATGATGGATCTTAGATGGCAACTATGGGTTAAATTATTGAAGATTTTTTGCAAAAGATTTAAAGACCATTATCTATATGTACTCGTTTTGATTTTAAACAGATGTAATAAATTTGTCAATGGAATAAAATCATATTATAATTTGTTCAATTATTTATGCAACTAGAAAATGTAATTATGTTGTATTATGTTTCCATTAAAGTGTGATAGATCTAGGGAAATTTACCCTATGGGCCAAAATAGTGACAAAATTGCTACTTTGGGTCTGGGTCATAACATTTTATTTATGATTTCTTTTCCTTTCTAGGAGCCCACATAAGCATGTAGAATTCAATATCTTTACTTGACATATATTAGTTTATTAGTCATAGCAAAAGGTCAAGCAAGATTCTTGCACTCTTCTTCATCTTTTGGAGAGTCAAATTCTCTTCCACTATTATTTAGGCATCCATTGATTCACTTTAATAGTAGTAAATGTGAGGTGTCAAGGAATCCACATGGGATGCATAGCAAGAGAGTTTAGAGTGTAAGTTCACTCACCCTTTCACTATAGGAAAAATTAGTAAATGCAACCAACTATATGCAGCTATTTTTGCTGCTTTTGGTTGCATATAATATTATATGCAGCCAAAAATGACTGCATATGAGAATATATGCAACCATTGTTAGCTGCATATAATTACTATATATTATTTATTTATTTATTCAATAATTTAATTCATCTTAGCTAGATTTATGGTGAAATAATATAACATGATTCCGATAATAGCTAAAACAATTGATGAATATGACAGGGTATAACAACATTTTATAAAATAGGAAAAGATAGTACTAAAACTAATTAAGTGTTGCATACTAAAAATTAGTTTTGATGAGCTATATTTTTGTTTATGTACATATATATATATATATATATATATATTTCCACTAGTTTTCATAATTTAAAATATATTAAAACTAATTAAGTATTGTGTAATAAAAGTTAGTATTCAATGTAATTAACTGTTACGTGGTAGAGGTTAGTTTTGTAATTATTGTACCTTTATAAATGAATGTCTAATTATTTTGATAGGTCAAAATATATTTTGAGCTTTTTATTCTATATGATATAACATATTCAAGTGATAATATGAAAAGATATTCTAATATTTATATTATAGGTGATGTCACATGATGGCTAAAAAATATAACGTAAGTGACGAAAGGGGCTATATAGCCATCTAAAATATCATTTCGATTTTCAAAAAACTTGAAAAATGATATTAAGGTGGGGCGGTATCATGGGAGGTGGTACTGAGGCCACCTGCGATATCAACTCTTTACCTGCCAGTAATAAAAGGTGCCCAGGGTATCGATCGTGGGTGTCCAGGGACTTCATTTCTTCTTGGACACTTGTGGGCGGCTTCGCCTTGTGCCTGCGTGGAAGGCGATATCGAGGGCGGCCACAGTATTGCTTGCAGGTGTCCGGGGAGTATACTTCCTCTATGGAACACCATGGGTGTTGCTGCAGGAGTCTCCACCTTGAGATTGCATGGTAAGCGGATTCCATAGCCAGCCGTGGTATGGACTGTGGCTCTACAGGTAGACTTTTGATACTTAGGGACTTGTACCAACTCCCATATCATGAAATGGTGCAATGCTTGCTCCAAGTGTTCCTAGAAGAAAAGCTTCTTCAATAGGAACAAGTTCATTGAGAGCATAGAGGTGAACCTTTGGTTTTGCTTTGGAAATTGATTGTCCTTGTCATTTAATTACATCCATTTGCTTGACTATATGTTCTGTTTACATGAAGGTCGTATTTAATTGGATGGAAGGGAAAGACATTACCAGTTTGGGCAGTAATTGTGGTGGTCATTCTCAGCAACAGTCCTGTGTTGTTTCTCATGCTGGTAGGTTAAAGGATAAAAAATAAAAAGACACTATGCATGCAAAATGGACTGAGACCAATAAAATAAAACATGTAAATTTAGACCAAAATGTTGTTGATGTATCTGATGTGCAACCAATAAATGAAATACTATAGTGTCATAGTGCTATAAGAAGAGAATTGAAAGACTTTGCTAAGAACTTGCACATTCTTAAAAATAATTCATAAAGAAGTGTAATCATCCATTGGGAGTTTGAAGCCCTAGAAAAATTTAATCTTAACTTTCTAATAATACAACCATTGTGACACAAAACAAGTATATCTCACTAAAACCCTCAACAAATGAATATAGCCATATAGAAGACAAAAAACATAAAAGTTGAGCTCCTTCAATTGATAGGATGCCAAGCAGGGGTGTGAGCAGTGGGCTAGACATTGTCTCCCTGAGTTGTGTCTTGTGGTTGTAGAGACACAGGTTCACGAAGAGCAAAAGTAAGCTCTGCAGCATTAATTCTAGTGGTAGGCTTAGTGGATGGACTGGGATCATCCATGGATGCAGGCTAAGTAGATTGTGCAATCCCAGTGTGCTCAAGAGGAGCATCCAACTGCTTTTGCATTGAAGCAAGTGTGTCCCTGATAGCACTTCTTCTTTCAACTTGTCCACTCCCTCAAATAACTTGGTATATGCCAAGGATCGAGGGATGGAAGCAGCTAAGATGGAGTAGGGCATGATTCTCGCTCCACAGTGGGATTGCTAGCTAGGTCTCCCACCCTTATCTCTTCCATCTCCTCTTTCCCCGGGAGGGTGCTTTCTCTTGTCCTTCTTCTTCCTCATCATCGTCATCTTCTTCCATTTCTTCTTGATGTTTTATTTCCATCAGCCTCTGTAGAATGCATTTTCTTTAGGAGAGTTCCACCAATCCAATTCTTTCTCTATGTGGGCATAGTCAACATTGACTCCCCATCAATGGAAATAGAGAAATGGTGAAACACCTTAGTTATCCACATTTCATAGGAGACAAAGGGGTCTGTTCTAGTTTGGTTGTGGACAAATGTATTCATCATGAGCCTTGGAAGATTGACTTTGATGTAATTGTAGATCATGTACAGATATTTTACCTCATGGAAGGTGACAACATCTGTACTTACCAGCTTGGGAATAATCACGGACTCCAACACCTTCCTAAGCATTCTTAATTCGAGTATCATATCACTCATCTTTATATGCCTATTGGCACTAGTGTAAACTGTATCCATAGATAGAGCATTCAAGATATCTTCAAAGTTCATGTTAATTTCATCCTGATAGTCTTCCACTCCCAATATCTCACCCAAATGATCTTTTGGTGATAGTAGATAAGTGCCAAAAGAAATCTCTACTCCTTTCACACTGGAGGAATATGCCCGTGGATTCTAATTGAAGTAAAACATAAGGGCAAGCTCATTATATATGGGACCTTCATACTCTAGTAGTCCAGACCATCCATGATAATTAATCATGCTTATAATGTCCGAATTACATTGGTCCAAAAATTTAAAATCAACCTTTCTAGCAATGTGCATAGGCCTTCCTAGCATTTTGGTGTAAAACTTGAACTTTCTCCCTTCACCTCCAAAGTACCACTCAAGCAAGTCCCGGGGGGTAAACTTTACTGTGGGGACTCTTCTCCCATCTCCTTCTTTCGATAGTGAGTTCAAGTCGAAGAGATCCATGGGTGGGACATTAGGGTTTGGGTTCTATCCCTCCCTTTATCTCTCATTCATGGGCAGGGTAGATGAGCTATTACCTTGATGCCTTATCCTGCAGACTCTTGATGTAGATGCTTTAGCAGTGGAGGCACCTCCCCTCATCCACAGCCTTTTGTTCCCACCTAGTGGTTGTGAAACTATAGCTTTGGGTGCCATTGGACAAAGGGGAAGATGGGGAGAAGAGATTTGAAGTGAATGGAGTGTGGAAAACGAGGGGAGGTTGGGGATAGGAACCACGGGTGGCTGAGAAAGCGATGTGATAAGCTCATATTATATCATGTTTTTGTATCTACATTTATATGTTTAAGATCTTTTTTTAATATTTTTAGTGGATATTATACTTAACAAAGTTTGTTTTGTTGTAGACTAAAAATCTCTAAAATGAAACTAAAGATTATAAAAAATGTTACTTTAAAGTAATTTCTAGGACTGATGGAGATGTATTTGGAAAAAGTGATTAACATAAAAGTTGTATCCCTTAAAATTATTTGTCCAATTCAAATATAATTGTGCAATTTCAAGTTCTTACAAGAAAGTTATGATCAAAACAGTGTTACTCTCTCCAGAAAACTCCAAAATATCAATTTTGGATGCACACAAGGTGTTACTTTGAGCTCCTACAACTCAAGATACAAGCAGAATTAGGAAAATTGATTAACATAGAAGTTGTAGATCTTAAAATTATCTATCCAATGAAATAAAAATAGCTTAATTTAGAGTTTATATCAAAACTTTATGATAATTATACTAAAACTGTTCTAGAACATTAAAACTCTAAAGTTAACTTGGGTGACTCCGAAGCAGATTTGGTGCCTCCAAAGTTAATATTAGGTGACTCCAAAGTAGACTTGGGTGCCTCCAAAGTTAATTTGGGTGACTTTGAAGCAGACTTGGTGCCTCCGAAGTTAATATTGGGTGATTCTAAAGCAAGACTGGGTGACTCTAAAGTAAGACTTATTGACTTCGAAGTTGACTTGGGTGCCTCCGAAGCAGGAATTCAAATTTGTAGCTCTATCTTCAGTGCTTTGGAAGTAGCTTAACAAGAAACAAAGTTTGAAATTAAAGCTTGGAATTGAAAGTGCACAAATTTACTTGTTTTTCCATATGTTAGATGTTGTAAATTTAAGAGTATGAGACATGCGGATTGCAAAGTATTATTGAAAACTACTTGTTAGGCTCAAGATTGTGTTGCAATTTTTAGAACCTAGGATATACAGCAACTCAGTTATTTTGAGAACTTCTATTTTTATGCATTGCTATGTTTGGAAAGTTATATTTTCATGGGAAAATACTAAGTTATTATTGGAAGAGAATTTCTATACGTAGAGGATTGCAATTCATGGAGGAATTCTACTAAAACCTTGCTACTTGGGTTATTTAAAGACATTGAGAACACAGTTCATTAGAAAGAGTTGGACAAGGAGAAGAGCTTAAAGCAAGAGATCATTGGAGAAAGCTGCAACAACTTTTATATTCTGTTTTTGTTTTCTTTATAGTTCATCTTTTGTTTTTGAATCAACATTAAAACTCAGATAATGATGATGTTTATCAATTACTCAGTTAGTTTTAATTCAAATATGATGTTCTAAATTTTCTTTTATCTAGGGTTAAATGGATCATAGTAATGAAGCTTGTGTTGATGTTTAATTTTTGAGTTAAATTATCTTCTTCTTCATTGTTTCTTCTTTTGTAAGCTTTATGCATGTATGTGCTTAGCTACCATGTGCATGAATTGAGATTCTTAATTTATACTCAAGAGAGGTGAATTATGAATCGAATCTTGAATTGAAGAACATATGATGTAATAAAGTCTAGAGATAACCATTGTACATGTGCAATCCGTGTGAATATGATATTACAAACACATATATTATACTTTGATACTTAAGCTAAATGAGTTTATTGATTTGTATTTGTATGGAGATATAGTAAATCACTTTAATAGGCATTCCTATCATAACATTTGAGAAAGAGTGGTAGATACTTTAGTGCATTCGATTGACAATGAGAGAAATGATAATTTATTCAACGCAATTCATCAATACAAGTGGAATTGCTAGATGAAGTTGACTCCCTAGATATTTCATCCATTGATATTTTTTTCTCTTTCTCTTACAATTTATCAACTTTATTGGTGTTTATTTAGATTTAATTCTTATATTATCTACTGAAATTTATTCAATCAAATATTACTGATTTGATATAAGTTCGATACTTAGTGTGTAACAACCTACTTCCTTGAGGGAACGATACCCAACTCACCTCATCTATATTACTTGTGATTGTGTATACTTTCATGAATCCTAACAAGTTTTTGGCGCCATTGCTGAAGAAGGCAGTGAGTTACACATTAATATCAATACTAATCGAGATTGGTATTCGTTTGGTTTTTCTTTTCTGCTTAGTACTAGTTTATATGTTTAGTTTAATTCTTCATTATAGTTTGTTTTGAATTCTAGATTTAATTTTTTTCCTGTTATTTTTATAGAAAGTATGTATGGTACGAAGTCAGCACGGCAATCTAGTTTAGTTTGACCTAGAAATTGATCATACCTATAGAAGAAGACTGAGAGAATAATTGATTCTGATTGAAAAGATGAAAGAAGTAGGTGTAACCGGAGTAGCTGTAGCTGAAAATTCATGTAAGCTTTTGAGATATTATGTTGCTCTAACTATTCAGGGATAAACATCATGCATAAGAAGTCCTACAGTTCAAGCAAATAATTTTGAGATTAAGTCATCTCTTATTCATATACTTTAAGCAATCTATGCAATTCAATAGACTTCAAAGTGATGATCCAAATAGCCACTTAGATGCTTTTCTTAAAATCTATGATATAATTAAATATAATAGAGTCATCGATGATGTAATCAGGTTGAGATTATTTTCATTTTCTTTAAAGGACACAACTAAAAGTTGACTTTCTTCTCTTCTTATGGGCTCAATCACCACTTGGGATGCAATGACACAGAAGTTCCTAGGTATGTTTTTCCCTTCTTCAAAATTTGCTTAGATGCATAACAATATTACAACTTTCATGCAGATGGACAATGAATCACTATATGAGGCATGGGAGAGATTTAAAGACTTGCTGAGGAGA
>JAYJMB010004207.1:0-13221 GCA_036873735.1 Pouteria campechiana | reverse complement strand
GTACTAAAAACTTAATTTGTAAAGTAATAAGTAAAATTTTCATAAAGTAAAAAGTTAAATATTAAATCTAAACCATCGGTTAAATTTATTTTTATTTTGATTCCTAAATGCTTACATCAATCCCTAGAAAATAAATGCAATTAGCAATGAGAGGGCAAAAAATAGTCGCTAGAGAAATATTAATATTATTACGGATATATAAGAGTGGTATTTGTTCTCAATTAGCAAACGCTGGATTAATATTCAATTTGAGTATACAAAGTAGGAAGGGATTGGAGTCACTTGTGGCAGCGCCAGTTTCAACACACAGCCATTACCTTTACAAGCTAGCAGCTACTTGAAGCTATCTTAAGAGAATTTCGATGGTCGAATCTGGTTCGCCAAGATGGCATTACGTGGAGCGAAATATGTAACTGTCATTCAGGTGTACGGATCTAAAACCAAAATGTTCAGATCTCCTGTACGTTGGTAAAGTTTATAAAATTAATAATTTCACCAATACTTTTTGTCATGATAAGCATAAGATAATACAAACAATTGTTGGGTTCTTACATGGGCACTTTTAAAATAAATAAAAGAAATAATAAATATTTGACGTTTGTTTTGAAGTTTCCACCATTATTTTTGTCCTATTATGTGATTCAAGACATTGAGGATGATATACATGCTATATTATGAGTTTGGTACAAAATCAGTTAAAAATTCCTATGCGCTTGATGGGTGGATTGGAATAGAACACCGTTGCTAAAAGCTTATATCAATGAAAGGAATGGAGAAGGTCGTTGTGAGAATGCCATTTATTGCTCGGGATGAATCTATGAAAATCTTTTAGCAATAAAATGCTAAAAACCGTTCCTAAAACTAAATATTTTTATAGTATTTGCTTGTAAATTTTCATTTTTAAAGCTTGATTTGACATAGACATTTGACAGTAATTTTACTTTTTTCATCATTAATTATATTTTAAATCACCATTCATCAACGTGTTTTAACTTTATTATTTTGTAGCTGATATCATTCATCATATTTTTAATATCTTCAGTTTAATTTTCATTCCAATCTAATCCATTCCATCATCCCCTATAAGTGCGTGGGTTAAAAAAACATGTGATCATTTTTTACAGGAAAGATTCTTTAAATCAACAAATTACTTAGATTTCTTGCCTTAATCATAAAATGTTGTGGTGGGGGACAAAAACTTAAGGTAGCTAGCGTGACTGGATGTAGGTTAATTCAATTTATTTTTACCCCATTTTATAGTACTTTCTTAACCTCAGCTATAATAAGAACTACGTTTTATGGCCCATTTGGCCATACGTTACACAGTGTAAAAGCACTTTCATGTCCTCAAAACTACTTTTGCAATTTTCTATGAATGTTTGGTAAGTGTTTTAAAAGCATTTCACCCAACCGCCAAATGCTGTAAAAGTGCAGTTTGGCATAAGCTCCAAAACAAAGCTTCTGCTATTTTCAGGGCCGAGCCAAACAAGCCCTTACACAGTCTATTATACAATCTAAGATGTCCGAATGCAGAATTTGTATGTATAGTCACAAAGCATTCATCAAGTGCGCTTGCTCACTAGAAAGCACAAAAAGATGCAAATTTATGCATTCTGAAATTTGAACTCATTTAACTCTTAACTTTCCTTTTAACTAACTAGCATGGAAAGATGGAAAAGGCGGAAAAGATGCGTGCAATGAGGTCATAGCCATGATACAAAAGGGCTCAAGGGGGCAGTTTCATATCCAGGAAAAGAGAAAAAAATGAAGGGAAAATTTAGAAGAAAAAGAAGAAAAAAAATGAAATTGAAGTAATGGGACAAGAAATAATGATTCAAAATAAAGTAAATAAATAAAGATAGGATATATAAGATTTTTAGATAAAAGTGTGGATGATAATCGAAAATATAAATAATAATAAAAAATCAGAATTATTAAAGTACGTAAGTATTCCATAAAAAAGAGAGTAGACGTCTCTTTTCCTCGTTACCAAAAACAACATCCTAAAGGGGCTTCACCGGCATGCGATGTGGAGAAATTGAAGTCAATTTGAAGTTTGTTTACCAAATGCTACGGAGACCAATAGGCCAACGATTTGCAGCAAGTTGTAGGTCTTAATCACAACATTAGCTTGTATTAGATGTCTAATTGATACTAAGTCCAAACATTTATCTGCTCCACTACTTGAGCATCTGCTATTTACATGCATCAAGACTAGAAGAAATAGTCTTATTCATCCATAATGACGGTGACCTGACATAGCTGCCAAACATTGAGAGGGAGCTTTCGCTGAAAACAAGACCATGTGCATGCATTTGGCTTATAAACCTGGACTTGAACAAAGCCAAGCCTTAACTAATTATTTTGATTACTTAACATGTTGTGTTAATTTAAATTGAATAATGTATACATATTTATTATTAATATATAAAATGGTTTTATATTTTTTTTTTGTCACAAAGATGATTAAGTGAAAGTTCAATTCGAGTATAAGTTTTACCACCACCTACCTAGTTAGGAACCCCAAAATCATTCTCCGTCATATGAACTACAAAATTTAAATCATTTGAGAGTAAATCTAAACTCACTAAAAATTATATGATTGATAAATAAATCTCGAGCTTTTAACGAAACATCCTTATCTTTCAAAATGGTCTTTATCTAGAGATAAATAATTTTATAAAATATCATGAAATTTTAAGACTTAAGTGAATAGATATAACAATTTCATATTTTATATAGAATTTTATAATTTTTTTAAATCCACCCACATAACTTTCCAATCAATCTGTCTTTGGGTATCATAATTGACATGACTGTGATCAATAATCGTTAGATTATATTTTCTCTTAATCATAAAGTTGGACCCAAAGGAAATAATTTAAAAATATTTATTATAAAACCAATACCATAGAATCATTACTAGAGAGCTTCGATGATAGCATTATCAGTTGAATAGGCTTTTACCAAACTCATGTTGGATAGCTAGATCACCAACGATGGTTTCTTTGCTAAACCACCATCCACCCGACCCCAAAATGCATCTCAAACATATCATTAAAGGGGAAAAAACGCTATTCGTGAAAGAACCAAAGAAAAGCCAAACCATCAATAGAATTCAACTGGTGGGATTTCGAATTCATTGTCGGCATGATCCATGTGCTTCAAGGCAAGAGTTTCAACCAGGGAATTATTTTAACCTAGACGTCTTTGTTCTGTGGCCCCCGAAGCGCATGAAGCGGGCTGTAATCAATGGCCCTCAAATGGAGTGATGGTGTGAGCATGGGTCAAAACGGCTTAGATTTTGGGCCTAGGGGGGGCAGGCGATTTGCTTCTGGTGCATGGATCTGATCAGAAATTATGGAGGGGTCTACTGAAACTTTTACTACTATATAAAATAATTCCCAGGTGCATAGAAACCTTTTATTAACCAAGCATCTCTCTCGCTGGCAGCCAAAGCTGGTGCACGAGTGTAAGGCAGAGTTCTGATGGACCCCATTCATCACACTAAACAAACGTTCGTTTCATCATCTCCCACTCGACTTTACTAACCTGAAAAGGGCCTGATAGTAGTTTCCAATCATGATACAATAACCTAACATTCATACCTCCCTGCCAGATTCACATGCATCTACATCCGTCCTATTTCCGAGTCATGTCGACAAGGAGGCAAGCGAATATACCCCTTTCGAGATGAAAATTTCCCAGTTTGTCCTCATGCATCTGTCCCATAATCAAATCAATATAATACCATCTTGCTTTGGCCATTAGTTCACTTGATCAAATGGGGAAGGACACTTGGCTCCCTTACTATTTTGGGTTCAAAGTAGGGCCCATTCCTCCGCGTCCATTCAGCCGAGGGGCCCACCCCATCAATCATCTGATCAGTATTATAAAAGATTCAAATATTAAAAAACATATGAGATCAGATCCAGGATCCTAACAATCAAGCCTGGTCTAGTTCTACAGGACAAACTGCTGAAGCAATATTTTTGTATCGAGTGAGTTTGAGGTGTTGGGCATAATATGGTCTGAAGGTATGCATGGCGAGGACAATTCATTAGCTCTGTCAGACAAAGCTGAGGCAGATGAGATCACAAACCCTTTGGAATCTGCAAAGGGTATAGCTTGAAACAGAACGTAGTAAGGTGTTGTAGGATTGCACACTCCATTACACCAAAGTGTATCATGGAGAGCTCTACAATCACAATTTAGAGCAAAAGTAGGTAGAATCTATTACAAATCTAGAGCAAAAGTAATGCAAATTCCAAAGATCAATAGCTATGTTGCCGTAACTCTTTTAATATATATCCAACTATAGCTGAATGTCAATGTCCAAGCTTTGTAATGGATATCTTCGATGGTCACAAATGGATAAGAGTAGATACAGTAAAAATGTATTTTCTGTGACTGTACTCTAATTCAAGAATCAAAAAATCCATTAACAAATTCTAGGGATGATATACGAGTGCATACTTCCGCATGATCCATAAAATAAATGACAGAATAGATGATTTATGGAACAGTATGATAGCTATTTAAAAATTAACAATTCTGTTCCTTGGCTAGTAATGAGATGACACTCTGTATAGAAATAAATGGGAAACAGAGTTGGGATTTCTGTAGTTACTGAAATTGTTTTTTTTTTAATGCTAATGAGATTGCCTGTTGTGTATACTTCAATCTATGTTAACATTTCATTTGAAAATGTCCGCAATATCATCACATTTCATTTGAGGAACTTCTGTCAGAAGGGAAGGTTTAAGAGGAACCAACCTGCATGGTGAAACAGCAAGGAAACATATGGAATATATCATTGGCGTCAACATCATTGTGCCTCACTACTGTAACTTTCATTATCATCTGGTGGTCCAAAAAGTAACCCACCAACATAAGGTTTAAGCGCGGATTTTTAAAAAATATATATTTTATTCCCGTGAGTTTGAATCCCTGTTAAAAAATCAAAAAATAAAATCATGCCCATGTTGATTTAAGTTGCTTATAACCTTAGAGAGATATAATCTATCACTGGTTCTGCATTTATAAACAATAGTTATTTATACATTCTATATGGACATAACCTCGGCTTTGTCTGTGTTTGTTTCTGCCAGTAATCTACGGCTGTTTTTATTTATGCGGGTTTAACTCTCGCAGCTGGTGGTTATGTTTAATACTGAAAAATTACAGTTCTTCTACGTAGTTGGCATGAAATCCTGCTTTGGGACGCAAGATCTGGAAATGTATTGTGCATATGAGCATTACGGCCTATTCTGGAAAATCACACTGTGATCTCATTCTGATAACCTTCTGCATGATCTTTCTTCTGAAATAGCAAGAATCCTATAACTGTCTCACTAAATTATTAATCTTTATTGCCCCAGTTGGGTCATTTGGCCAGGGAGGTAGGTTCAGGTCATTAGTTGTTATGCTGGTTTATGTCTGCCAACCGATTTGGGAATTAATTCACTTCTAGTAATAGGGCAAGTTTTCACTACCTACGGTTCTAGTATAATAAAATAGAATTTCGGGGGCATCTTTGAAAATTTCAAAAATAAGCAATTTGTGGAGTTTATTTAGATTATTTTTTAATTTATAAAAATGCTAATAATATAATGGATATATAGGTGAAATACGGTGTTGAAATGTATTTTAAATATTTTAAAAAAATTGAAAACAATCAAGTTAATCGGCTTATGAGAGCCCATGAAAGTGTTTGATGTGTTTTAATATATTTTAATCGAGTTTAATCAAGTCTAATAACAATTTCATAAACTCTATTAGACTCAGTAAAACATCAATAAATTCAACCAAGCTTTTAATAGACTTTAGTTGAGTTTTATCGAGTTTAATAATAGTTTTATTAAACTCTATTAAACCCTGTGAAACATCAATAATGTTTGCTAGAGTTAATGGGCTTTAATCAAGTATAATCAAGTTTTTGTTAAACTTTATTAAATTGGATGAAACATATCAATAATGTTTAACAAAATTTAATGAGCTTTACCTAAGTTTCAATGAGCTTCTATTAAATTGAATTAAAGCCCATTAAATATCATACTAGTCAATAGGCAACGAATACGAAATTTAATGGGCTTTAAGTAAGTTTAATAAAAACTCATTAAAACTCAGTTATAGACAATTAAACTCCGTTAAATACTATTGATGTTTTATAGAGTTTTGTAGAATTTCACACAGTTTAATGTAGTTTAACTGAATTTAATAGACTTTAAGAAACAATTATTAAAATTTATTTTAAATGGTTAATTTCATGAATAGATGATTTTACCCTTTGACAATCAAAGGAATCCTCTCCATAGATCTATGATTTGATGAAGATCTGAAGGTAGGATGTTGAGTTCTAGCGATGGCCGATGAGAACACATTCTAGCCAAACCAGTCCCCTAGTGATATATGTTATTATCATGAGTTCCCTGACAACCATTAGGAAAAATCTGCTGAGTGCGGTAAGATATCATCCTAGAATATCGAGAACACCTTTAGCAGGATCAATTTTTCACTGTTGTCACAAATTTAACCTTTTTTTCCTTTCCTTGCATAGGCTGGTAGAATTGATCACACAACTAGGGCATATGATGAATGGGAAACTCCAAAAGTTAGGCAGGCATATGATTCAATTAGGACCGACCGTGTGAAGGGCTTAGGAATTCCAACACTAGTTATTGCCCACTTCTGTTACCCATACATTTGTTTTTTCATTTTCTTTTAACATCCCGTTCTGCTTCCTGAAAGCGAATGTTGTAGCATGCTGTAGGATTTTATTGTTTAAGGGTGAAAGTGAATGTCCACGTCTTCTGATGCTTATCCTCATCTGTTACAATTTGACAGAATAGTCTGTACTGTTGAATTTTCTATGAATATATTCCACTTCAAGAACAAAAAACCCGCTAACAATTTCCAGGGCTGAGACAAGTTAAGTCATCTGCACGATCCATCTTACAAATTGCAAATTAGATGAGGTCATAGAATAGTATGATGGTCATTTAAAAATCAAAATCAATAGTGCTCTTCCTCGCCCAATAATTTGCTTGCGTAGATAAACTAATTGCAAAGAGAAAGTTGGGACTTCTGTAGCTACTAAATTCGATTTTTTGTTTGCCTATTGGCAAGTTGTTGCAAATGTAATGAAAGGTTCTATTCTTTAAACTCCTTCAGAAATTCCAGTCACAGGTTTTAATTTAAAATACTAGGGACTACTACTAAACGGCCTCCTACAACTGAATAAGAGTTTCTGCTCCATCTTTCACTTCTATTCAGGTGATGAAATAAAAAGACAAGTAAAGAGGCGTAAAGAAAGAATCCATTGTTATGGATATTATCCTGCCAGGGTTGCTTCTAAGAAACATGAATCTTCACCAGGGACTAAAATCCTTCCACATTACACACCATCATTGATCCTTGTAGCTATATAAGATCAGCTATAATTATCTTATGTCCCAACCGGTTATGGCAGAAGTTTGAAATTTATATTTTGAGGATTTCGACCAAAGGTGACTTTAAATGTTTATATCAGCTGCTGACCTGAACCAGAATTGGGGGGGGTGGGGGATGGGTTGGAGAGAGCACCGGGCAATGGCAATTTCCCTCCTATCACTGAAGCTAAACTTTGGAAATTAATTCTTGTTTTACTAATCAGATGCAAAGGTCTAGAGATGTCCCAGAAACATGCAGCGAGAAATATAGGATGCAAGATGTTGCTTACATCCATTCGATCAACCATCTAAGCATAATCAAGAGAATGAATGGCTTGGAACTTTGGTCGCCAAATATTTAAGTGTTGTAAAGTGGGTACCAGGCTAATTGCTGTGAATTTTAGATTATACATTCTTTGATTGCTATGTAAACAGCAACCAAATCACCAGAAATCCATTCGAAGCCCAATCTACTTTCTTAAGCTAAAGTTCCATCCAATTAACACTGCAAAATGTAGTAGCAGGATAACAATATAGTACATATTTTTAATGAGTGAAACTGGTCCATCATCTTTGTTTCATGACAAGGTATCATGAAATTATGTGGCATGTATTGAAAGGCTAGGTGAAAAATGCATTTAACTTATCCACATAAGCAATCAAATTTCCTTCATGTTGATAATCAGGAAGAGAAATTAACAAGATTCACACCAAATCACCATTTGTACTTCCTAATCAGATCTTACGAGTTTTCAGCACCTGCTGAACTGGAGAAATCAAACTCAAAAGGGCTTTAGTCCTCAACCACAGAACAGGACAGATTTTGAAAGCTCCTTTCAGTTTCCCACTCCAACATGCCAACGACATGGTCCGTTCTGCTTCTAGCGCTTGAGCGAAATATGGGACATGTGGAAAGAAATTCTCCTGTTCTTATTCTGTTCCTCAGCTGCATAGATTTGGAACATTCCTTAAAGCATTAAACATGAAATCTGGGTGGCAGGATGTTGCATACAGCGCAGTCGGTTGATCCTTGATTCATAATGTAAAGGTTCATTTTTGTCCAGATCTTTGGAATTATGTAAATGTTAGCTAACATTTGGCATAGCTGCTTTTGCTCTCACATGCATGAGTACTGATTCCTGAATTTGGTTTTAGCCACCTTAAGCCAGTATTGATTAATACCAAAAAACCAAGTATAGGGCCTAAAACTGAAATGAAGATCAACAAAGAAAGGAAATTGTACACATTGGGTTAAGAGTTTTAAATTATCTGCATCATTCATTTGTCTTTGCGTGATCAATATGTAAAAGATCTCCAATTCTTGAGTTTGTACTTTGGACTGGCAATCTAGCTCTATCTGCAGAGTCATGCACTTAATGGTTTACAAAATCGATTTCAATTCCAATATATACTCTCAAGGTGAATCCTATCAAGTCACCACAGCAATGCAGAAGCGAAGTTAGACCTTTTGTTGCGAGTGATGATTTCTTCTCATTATAGAGATGAATTTATACGATATGTTTGAGAGATTTGAACACTAATTACAGTGATAAATTTGCAATCAAATATAAACCATGAGATATGAATCTACATTACTAAGAAGAAAATCTTCAATTACAGCATTTGCTAAGTTTATCCAAGCATCTTAATCTTCCAATTATGTCAATACATACCTCATATCCCACTCAACTTAACAAGCTAGGCATGCATGTGCTTCATTCCACTGTTAAAAACATACATTTATAGCAACAAACTTGCATCGAAGCTACCAGAAATACAGAATTTTAAACTGTGAAAGAGAAGATTCCAGCATTTCCATATCTGGATCACAAAAGTTATTTACATACGTGCTTCACAAGGCCAGGGATGTGAATATTCATCATATAGTCTTCCCAGTCAACGCATTTAGGATCAAACCCCAGCATTCGAGACTCTTCACTTCCGTCTTTGATTGCCAACTTCAGCCTTTCCAAGTTTTTATCGTCAAACCTGAAACAAAAGCAAGCATTGGATGTTTGCAAGGAAGACAGAATGAAGACGGCAGCATTAATTTATAAGGAGAGGCTCATGTCTTATTATCAATGGCTAAAGATTGCGCAAAGAAAATCAGCCTTATTATTCAAGACTGCCAAGCCTGGCTGGGCAGAGCATTTTGGTTTTAGAAAGCTACACTCTACCTTCCCTCGAAGAAGATGAACGGCTCGTAGACTTGGATCAAACGCATCACGTAGTTGAACTTGCGGTTGAGATCTGTATCTAGCTTTTGGAATAACTTGCAAAACGTCGCATTGGCCAACCCCAGGGCCTACACACAAAGAAAAGCCCCAAAGAAAATCACATTCCCAGACATCTGTGGAACCTAGTAAAGCAATCTGGACCGTTAATAATATTAAAAACGTAGTTTAATAGGTATCCATAAAGTTAGCTAGAAAACAAGAATCAACGGAATGAGATATGGCCTCCTGAATTCTCCCCATTTCACAAATAATTATTTAAGTATTTATAAATTTCTCTCTCTATAGACATCTTTTCTCTAATTCAGCTGTCCATGATGTAGATAATATACGAAAGAAACTAATTGAGAAGTTTCATTCCGAATGGTCCATCCCTCAGTCTGATCTGAGCAGTTGATGAAAGGCCCTGTAAATCCCGTCGTCCGCACTTTTCCTGCCCTCTGCCCAGCCCAGGTCCCAACTGACCAGGCTTATGGCATCTAGCCCCTACGTTACAAGCCCAGAGAGCCACTGACCGTCCCATGAACTAGCCCATTGATACCAGCCTAGAGACAATAAGCAGGCACACTATGAGCCCACTATCTAAGCCCAATTTTTCAGCCCATCTCTCAGACCAGCACGCTAGTTTCATACAAAATCTCAGTCCAACTATCAAGCCCATGTCCAGGCCCAATACTGTCACGGACTATTCACCAAGCCCCTTAAATCTTTTTAACAAAAAGGGGGAGTGAGTGCCCCGGTAAGGCCAAGGGTTTTATGGGAGAGGAAAACTAGGAAGAGCTTTGGTAAGTGAGGTTGGCATTGAGTCCAAGGTGTCGCTCATAACACTAAAAATCAGCATCGTCGAAAGAAATTATGCTCCGGGCTAGTGGCAAATATGCTGTTGGCAGAAGAAATATGCTACCTAACTTGACTCCATAACTAGTTGATGATAATTTCGCTTTCTGTAAAAATCTAACCTTCAATGGGAGCTTGTAACGAAGAGTCGTGTATCTGTAGAAGCTTTTTCTTTTTGCGAATAGTCTAACCTTTAGAACTCTGATCGGGGTCCCGTCATTTGCAATGCATGGATTTTTAGAGAAATATCTATAACTACAATGTGTAACTATCGAAGTCTTCATCGGGTTTCTCACTGATGAGCTCACGTGATAGACGAATTGTGATTGTTGGTTTGAATGAGCAACCATAGACACAATCATCGCATTCACCACCATGTCTCCAGGAATCTGGGCCAACAGAAACACAAATGGAAGGATTAGAAAGAGGGGGAAAACAAGAAATTTTGCTACAATATAGGAAAAAAACAAGAAATTTTTGTTGTACTTGGAATGTCAATGAAGATAAACTTGTGCACTAGTTCTTGATAAACTTTTGAGTGAAATTATGAATCGCAGGATAATAAGTAATTTTCTTGAACTCACCACATCGAGAGGTAAGAGAGGATCGCCTAAGAAGCATTTCAGCTTTCCTTTAGCATGCCCAAGAATTACGCTGTCTATGGTTCTGCCATTGCCGAAGAAAACGTAAACATTAAAAGAAAGCAACATTCATGAAACTACCCAATTCATATGAAACTTTAAGTGATTGTGATCATCATCTTTTCTCAGCGCTGTTTTTTTAATAAGGGCATCTTTTCCATGCATTTGATCAGATTGAAAGGAGGTGAAAAAGTTTTTAATCTTCTTTTCTACCTCTTGCTTAGGGTCTTTTGGGCGTTGAGCAATTTTGGTTTTGGTGGAAGGAGATCCAAATGCTACATGTGAGAGCTTGATGCCGTTTTTTTGCACAATTGAGGCGTTGAACCTCACTTTTACTTCGATGGCGGGATGCTAAGGGGATAAAGTTTTTCTTTTTACATTTGGTTTGAGGTTTAAAAAAAAAGAGGAAAAATAAAAAAGATAGGCAATGATGTGAGTGTAGAGACTGATATCAGCCATATAGTACATGAAAAAAAAATAGAAAGGCTTTTTAAACAATAGGTAATAATAAAAAATACACTTTTAAATTTAGATAATAAAGTGAAAAGGTAAATTAATTATGAATAGTTAAATATTACATCAGCATGAAAAGTAGAAATAAAAGAAAAGAGACTTTACCTCTCTTTTATCATAGGATGTCTTTTAAGTCTCTTTTACCTCAAAATAAACACATTCCGAAAAATTAAACTTGTTGATTTTAGAGTAAAGTAAATGATGCATCTATGGCTTAAGGAAAGAAAAGTAGAAAATCGTGTGGATCTGATTATTCAAGCTGATATAATCTACTTCATGAAAATTGGAATGTGGAGATTGTAATGTGCATTACCTCATTCCTTGTATCCAACCAGGGAATGGCTCCCTGTAAGTACTTGTTATAATGGTTGGTCTCAAGATGACAAGAGGTACATTGCCTTTATATTGCCCAAGAAGCATTTCCCCCAATGCCTTTGTGAAAACATAGGTGTTTGCCCAACCAAAGTGTCTAGACCTGCGACACGCAGCACAATATATAGACCTGATGAGAAAGATAGGCCAGCAGTAAATTCTATGCTGATAAACCTATCAAAGAATGCGATTCAATTTCTTTTGCTGATTAAGGACAGGAAAATGCATGGAAAATTGACAAAGTCCTATAGATGCACTTACTAGAACAGCAGACCATCAAACAGCAAGGGCAATATTCTAGATGACCTCATGTTCTTAACTTGACGTTGGAATCCTTTAAATCGTGCCTGATAATTTCCAATTTGTTTTTATTTTTGAGAGTTGTTTGTTTTGTTTTGTTCTTTCTTATTTTAGGTGTCTGGTTGTGCTCCTCTTAACAGTCATTTCTTTTCCAGTTAGGGGTAGCCTTGCTCTGTGGAGATTTTTATGGTATCTCCCGTGGCGATGATGCTATAATCTAGTTGGACATAAAATTCTCTCATCTTCCTAGAAAAGAGAGAGAAAACTAACAAAGGCTAATCCAATATTTTTTCATCTTAGGAATTGTCAGCCGGGCAAAATGTATAGATGTTAGATGGCTAAATAAGTAGTTTGTATGTATGGTTGCAATCAGAGGAGTCTCGTACCTTACAGTACCCATTTCTTTCATGGCATTAGTTATTGCTCTTTCAGTAGCATGATGGTGACTCAGTTCCTTCAGTTTTTCATTAACCAACTTCATCTCCATGTCAATGTCAAGAACCGAATTTCCATTCATTGTTTCACCCATGTGAAGCTCTTTCTCCGTTATTAACCCAGACTTGTCTCCAGCAACATAAGCTGAAATATATCATCATTAGAATGGCAAAGAATGAATTACAAGTGTGTGTGTGTGTGTGTGTGTGTGTGTGTGTGTGTGTGTGTGTGATAGAGAGAGAGAGAGAGAGAGAGAGAGAGAGAGAGAGAGATGTACACCACTGTTGGACTTCATGATTTGGTGAAACTTACCAGTAGAAACATGCAGAAGCATCTCCAATTTTGAGCACTTCTTTGCAAATTCCAAGACATGTTTAGCTCCCCACGCATTAACGCCCAAAGCAACATCATATCTGCACATATACAATTATGGCACTTACAGGGATAATTCATTTTATA
>JAYJMB010004205.1:0-11927 GCA_036873735.1 Pouteria campechiana | reverse complement strand
TTTCAACTTACTTTTAGCAAACTATGTCAATCCGGCATTGATTTAATTATTTTTTTAAAAGTGCTTATATAAAAAAAGATAATGGATAACTCGAAACCTATTAAAAAAAACTCAAATTGGAAAGAATCTTATCCTACTAGTTATTTTAATATCTTATTATATCATACTAGTTACTTAAAACCTGTAAAAAAATCTTAATAATTTATGCAAGTTGATTTGGGTTGGGTACCCAATGCCTTAAACCAAACTTCCCCTAAAAATGAGTACAGGTCAAGAAGATGGAACTAACCCTACTCTTTGGGTAAAAAAGATAGAACCAAACTTGCAAAAATTGGATCGATTTCAGCTCGGTTCATGAGTACCCTACCCAAGTTGCACCCTTATTGATTACCCATAGTTATAAATTTTTAGGATTGCACAAGATAAAAGGTATACGGAAGCATTGCAATATGGTTATCATCCTATGGTATTTATGATAACTTCTATTTGTTAAAAATAAATATGGTTACTATATTATTATAACAATAGTCTATCGTTGACCATCTATCTGTTGCTATTCTACTATTATGGAAATATTTAGCTTGTTTGGATGATATTAGTTATATAAGAATGATAACCACATTTATTATTATAATAGTAGATAATAACCATTGTTACTAGTAATTGTAAGTTAAGGAAGATAATCATATTTATTGTTAAAAGTCTATTGGTAACAAATATGATTATTAATAAATAATCATCCATGTTGTATGATTATCATCCTTAACTTACAATGGAGAGATTAGATAAAGGAAAAGTGAAAGTAGGTATGGAAGAAACATAAGCTATTAACCTTAGTAGAGCTTTGAAGGTGTTTAAGTGGATGGCTTGCTAGACTTTAAAGAAACATAAGCTATTTTTGTTTTCTAGTCTTGGTATAAAATGTTTTACTTCTGTCATATAATAAATTAAATGCATATAAAGATAAATATTTATATTTTGAAATGAAAGGCTTTCTATGAGGTTGTAATATGCGAAGACAAATACAAATAAAATAAAATATTTATATATAATTATATTTATATAATTCAATTATTTTGGTACATATTATGATTATTAGCAATGAAACTATTATGTTACTTATAATAATTATCATCAGTCAAACCATTGTCTTGCATATAATGATTAAAGGCAATCCAATGTTGACTTGCATATAATAATTATAAGCAATCAAACATTGTCTTACATATAATGATTATAAGCAGTTGTACATTGTGTTGCATGTGATGACTATACACAACAAAATATTAATTTGTTTATCAATGCACATTTGCCACGGAGCATTAGCTATCAAATTATAGAGAATTTATTTGGATTTAACAAAGAAATTTAACATTTTTACAACAAAATATATAGATAGAAGAGTCAAATTTCTTGTAGTGCTCCTTGTGAAACTGGTGAAATAGTAAGCCCAGTTTGCTAACCTAGGCAAGGGTAATATGGGGATGGAGGTTGATGAAGGGGACAAGAAAAACTTATCTTTGTAATAGTACAAAAATAAGTGAAAAGTGAATTTTATTTTTGAGGAATAACCGGCTCATTTCCCTCTAACTTTGAGCATTAATTATCAAAATTTCAAGTGGTATACTTTTGTGTGACGGTAAAACAACCCTATCTAGTTTTGAATATGAGGTCTAAGTCAAACAACTAGATTGACACGGCCAAGTCTCGTTGCTTAGAATTTTGCTCTTTCACTCCATTGATCCGCAGGCCAATTCCCCGAAATAGCAACAAATGAGGATGCAAATTGGGGCAGGTTGACCTAAACCCAAGAGTGACCCGACCCTATTTGATGCCATGTCGGGCCAAGCTTGTTGATTGAGCAGGTTGGGTTGGGTTGAAAATATTGACCCAAATTTTAAATCGGGTTGGGACGGGTTGATAGTTTTAAAAACTGACCCGACCCTAACCTACACTATTAATAAAGATGAAAAAATAAAGGCCCTACTTGGTGCCAAAGCAAACCAGCCTTCTCCTCACACATCGGTGTCCCATGTCTCACGAGCAATAATACACCACAACATGCTATCTGGAAGCCGCCAAAAACACAAGTTTCTATATATACATGGACAATCTCCATATTTTTTTTTTTTTATCCCCATCAGCTGTGTGGCCCACCAAATGAATGGCTACGATATTGAGAGCATCTTAGAGTAGTAGTGACTAGGGCGTTTGGTTTGCCATTTGCCGTGCACATCGAAATTTCGAGCATCAATCATTCAAAATGCTAAAATAATGTGACGATCGCAGCCATATGGTTGTGGAGGAGGTTTGCTATGATTTATGCTACCGAAATTGTCTCAGGGCTATTTATTTTTCTTAAGGGCGGTGATGGAGAGAGCAGACAAACACGTTTTATACACCGTCGCACTACAGGTTTGAAATGACGAGTTACACTTAAAATAATACAAAGCGTTAAAACGATGAGGAGTGGGCACATCGACGTGGATAACTCTACATTGAACATGCCAACACGGGATTCGAATACTATAATTTGAAATTTGAAGGCTTCCGAGGTTTAAAAAATGGCTTGATCTGCAATATTTAAAAACCGGATCCGAAACCTGATCCTTCATCGTCTGTTTTTCTGGTTTTCTTTCTTGGATTTGACTATTTGACTTCCTCGCTCCCCTCCCTTTAAAAGAGACAAGATTCGAGTTATTTTCACTTTCCTACTTTTCAATTCCAATTGGCCAATATATCACAGGTTTAAAATCAGCCACACAAGGCTTTTAAAGTTACAAATGTAGGCAAAATAAATAGAAAATATACCTAAATTTGTTTTTTTATTTTATTTTACTAATCTAACTTGCTTAGTCATGTCATTTTCAACCACAAGCGTATCTTAGACAAAATTTATGAATTAATGAAGAATATAAATATTATTGTTGTAAATTATTGACCTGTATTATCAACCCAAATTAGTGGCCCAAACTTAACTCGAGTTCAACCCGCATGATGAAAAGTATGATTAGGGTTGGGACAAGGCTAACCTGTCCCGCCACATATGTAGGGTTTGGCAGTAGTTTTTATAAATAGGATTAGGGTTGATGACCCTGACCAGGTATAAGCTTACCCGATTTGCATCACTAGTAGCAAAGTCCTTAGGCAAGCAATGTAAGGCGGTCCCGTTTGAATTATAACATCAAAAGCACATGCATTAGGTGTTGAACTAAGCATGTGTGTGAGAGGATAACCACATTCTATAAACATCTTTACAGTATTCTTTCTATGATGTCAGAGAATAAGCTCGCTGAAAACAGAAAAAGGCATATAATTGACATACGCTTCAAATCCGTCCCCGAATCCAAGTTCAATCAGGTTGAAAGTGGTAAAAGGAGTGACGTTGGTTGAATGCTTTAAATTCCCACAAATATACACACTTAGATCTTATTTTTGCAGAGGACCGGATGCGTATTTCAGTCTTACAAGTTGAATCTCACGCCCGCACCCTCCATGAGGAAGAGATTGGTTTGTCAGCACATAATTACAAGGTTCATAAACAAGGCTATCGCATTGCGGGGTATACATCATATCAACCTTGAAACTTATGAGGCAATCAATAACTTGCTTTTCAGCACATTCCAATTTCTTCTCGTTGGTATTTCAGGTAATGTTGGAATTCCGCTGCTGCAATCAGTGGCTCAAAGACGATCAGTGTCAACACCATTTCCATTGCCGCTTCACAACGCTATTTGTCTCTCCTTGTATCCTTGTCACATCCCAAAATTCTCCCCCACATTTTGAGCATGTGACAAGCCACATCTTAGGTAGGTATGGATTACCAATAAATGACAATCAACCCTAAGATACTGAGGCTACACTGTTTATCAATGCAATCCTACTATCCACAACTAAGAAGTCCTAACATCCACAACTAAGCAATCCTAATATCCACAACTACGCAAGCAAGAAAGGTAATCAATCGGATCATGATAGTCAAATTTCTCAGTTCAAATGATTCATAAAAAAACCTAAACTCTTCATATCAAACAACACTCACATAATCTCTCTCGCAAAATGTAAGTCAAAGCAAAATGAATCTCTATGATTAAGCATCTTTGGCCCTAAATAGCCTCATCATAACCCATATCCCTGAGCATGCAATTGCCGTTTCTGGACCACTAGGCTCGCCTGTCATGATCGTAAAACCTAGAGTATATAAATAAAACTATATCTAAATTGACATTTCTATATTAAATACAATTTTAATTTTCTATACAATTATCTTCTTAGTTAGAATGAAATTTGTAACTTAAATCTGAGCAATGCATATGCCTACTTGAAGAATTATTCAGAAAATTGAAAAAGTTAAGAACTTGTAAAACAAAAATTAAATATCTTAGTAATTTTTGAAGTAGTTATTAATTTTTAATATTATAAATTGCACTATTTAGAATAATAATATTTAATTTTTTAAAAATTTTAATATGCAATGAAAATAGAAAAAAGCTTCCACTTTTCCATTTTTAAGACTAAAAAAAGATATTAATTATAATATTACTTAGAAAAAGTAAATCATTAGAAAACATTAACAAAAGACTAATGTTATTAGAATCGGACTGGACTGATCGTGAACTAGTTAATTGACTGACTTGGTCTAGCCTGATTCAATCCAATATAATTTTTTAAAATTATATATTATTAATATAATAAATAGATAAATTAAATTAGTAAAGTATTATATAAAAGATCTAAATATTTTGATTAATATCTATAATTTAAATTTTTAAAATTATACTCTATTAATTTTTTAATTTTTTTTAAAAACTAAAAAATTGATTCAACTAGTTGAACTAGCTGGTAGAATTGTTGGACTGTGAACTAAACACAACACCTGAATAGTTTAACCACTAGTCTAGTTCTGATAATAATACAAAAGACTATAATATAGAGTTTTAATACCATTGTTATCTTTTTTATTTCAAAATTTTGAATACATAAATAAAATTTTTTGTTATCTATACATGAATATCTTTTATTTCTCACCCTCCTTGAATATTTTGTAATAGATTTTAGGTGGGCTATACATCAACTCAATTGTTTGACATTGAAACATTTATATTATAATTCAAATGAGTATTTAGTGCACTCAATCATATAAAATAATTATATCTTGAGTTTTTATATCACAATTATTAGTTAATTTGAAAGGTTGGAGCATGCCAACTCCAGAGTTTATTAAAGGTCATCCAATGATTATGCACAATGAGATTATAACAAGCTTTAACATTAAGAAGAGGGCATTGTCTCTAGAGAATCTTAATCCTTTAGTGTACGACGCCAGTAGTTCGCGAGATGAAGAAAATATTAACAGAAACATGCAAATTTTTTTTTAAAAAAAGGTCAAAATCCTTTTCAACCTTACAAAAGGATTGTCAAATGAAGTCAAGGGTAAAAGTAAGTCCACATATCTATGAATAAACTTTAAATATATATTTATTTTTTATATTTCAAATTTACTTATGATTAGAAAAGGAAAATTGGTTTATATATAGCCAACGTGAAAAAAACAGTATAATATCTATTTCCATATGATACGTCTGCTTAAGATTATATTATTATATTTTAAATATCAATATATATATTTTATATTTAATTTATGAATTTAATTAAAAATAATAATATGTTTAAATAAATAATAAAACTTACAAAATACATTTATTTTGCACAATTCAAGCCTGAATAACTTCCAACTAGAAATCTGTTGAAACTATAATTCTAATTGTGGTGGAAATTCCACTGTAGCGAACCAAATAGAATTTTATTACAAATTAAGTCTCGTAAAATACATCTCTACAGCCTGGGAGCAGCCAATTCAATAAGTACATCTTCAACTCAATGCAAACCGTTCTGAGAATGCTGAAGACCCTCAATGGCTAAGTTCTTCGAAGAGGATATGGGACCAAAAAAGATGGAATTGGGGCAGTGATCGAATAATGATGTAGCATTGTTTGATTGATAGCACACCAAGAGCTCTAAGTTCATAAAAGAATGCATTTAGGTGGGGAAAAATAATAAATTCATAATAAAAGAAACTAACCTTGTTTTTGATTAATACGCACTGGTTTGTACCCAAACAAACTTCTACTGAATATTATTATATTCAATCCTCTCCTACACATAAAAATAAATAAAGAAAGAAATAGTGGATGTCGATGGTAGGGTTAAATCTTAAGTGACGGGAAAGAAAGATTTAAAGGAGAAGCAACTTGAACGGAAAACAAAGATAAATCAGAGAGGGTAAGAGGAAAGCACCGAGAAAGAGAAAGGAAGTCTAGAGACAAGTAGTCAAGTACTACCCATTGAGGAAACCGAAGACTCATTTTAAAAATTTTGAAGTCGTAAGCATAAATCTTAATCAGGGGCGTGCATGAAAAGGGAGCTCAAATCCATGAAAATAATTCTATTTCCAATAAAAATTTATAGCATGGGTGGAGTTACCTATATATTATTTTACTTAGGAAAAAGTTATAATTTTATTTTAAATATATTTTAAATATTTAGACATTTCTCATAATTTTTATTTTAATATAACTCATGTAGTTTATGAATACATTTAGTTTTTAAATAACAATTTTGAAAGTGACCTACTAAATTCTAATGGCTAATTAAAATTTTATAAACGGCTCAATTTTTATATTTAGAAAAGATATTCAATATAATAAATTAAAAAAATTAAATTCTATTATTGATTTATTTTATGTAGGTTAATAATTGAAACTATTTGATTTCTGTTATTTATAAGACTTAAAGCTTATTTAATTTAAATAAATTTTTTATAATAATGTCAACTTATTAACTTAAAAAATATGATAAAAGATTATCTTAAAAAATATTATGAATTAAACATAATAAAGTATATATTGTAGAAAAAATATATGCAACAAATTAAAAATTGATATAAACAAATGGTTACATATACTATTTTATATAAACAAATTGTTACATATACCATTTTTTTAATGATGAAATATATTGCAAATAATTCATTGTTAATCCGTGTACTTATTGTGACCAAATTAAAGTTGAAAAATATATGCAACAAAATTAGTCAAAGCTACATTTTATTATTTAAAATATTATTTCTAATAAAAAAATAACAAATAATTTTTTTTACAAATATTAACTTAAAAGTAACAAAAATAAAGTTGTTAAAAAAATAAAAGTAATAAGGTTCTGACCTCATATTAGCAGAATGTACCAGTGAGACAAGAAGATACAGCCTATACATCGTGTTTTGCCGTTTGGAGAGAATGAATGTAGGCAACCAGGCTCTTACCTGTCCATTTGTATGCCGTCCAACTTTTATCCTTGACAATCTTCCAACAGAACAAACGCAATGATCACTTCCCCAATAAAAAATGTCATGGGTCATTAGAATATGCTTCTTGGTTCGGAAAGATGTCCCGACCAGTCTTAGCTATCTTGTTTGTGGCCTTTTGATGACGCAATGAAAAACGACTTAATGGTTAAACGGTAAGTCTGTAGATATACAGCTGGGTTTGTCTAATTGGTCAGTTTTGTAAACTTTTAATCCAATGTAAAGCCCACTCGAAACATGAAGAACTCGGTAACCTGATTCAATAGCAGAAGGGTGTAAGTTTTAGCCATTAAAAGAACTAATCTCGGCTCTGTTAGGACTCCAATGCACACGAATTGTGAACAAGTAAAGAGGAAGGACATCTATGTCAAGTCAATGTAATTTTTGTTAGCTCCGAAGTGGGTTTTTTAATATTAACTTTTTATATGGTAATGTTCACAGAAGAAGACGATAAAGGCGGTCCATGTTGCAAATGGATAAACCACATTTAAAAGCTGATGGTGCAAATGGGTTTTGATTCTCCATCTCTTAGATATTTTTAACCTGCACAGTTTATTCCAGTAGTACACGTTTGGAGTGAAATGAGGCAGGATCCATCTGGGTAATTAAGTGGGCATTCGACATCACAGTGTTTGAAAATACCAAACAACTCTGTTGGTACGTATGCAAATTTTAACAAATAATAATAATAATAATAATAATAATAATAATAATAACAATAATATTGGACGGCAGGAATGAAAAAAACTATCAAATTTGGACGGCAGAGTATCTAACTTAGTTGCATCTTAATGTTTGGCGTCTCATTGCAAGGAGACAATATATGGAATATCCATAATCCACTTCGATTTTCTATATAAGAAAGTACCTTGCAATTCAAGCATTCGAAACATCTCCATCTTGTATTCCTCCCTCTGACCATGGACACCCGAGGCCAATAATTGGTCCTAAACATGCCTATATTCTTCTTTTTCACCTTAATCCTATCCTTCCATTCCTCAGATGCAATAGTGGCACAAACCACAATAACAAAGGAAGGCACTGATGTTCCTCTACAAACTTATATAGTCCATGTGAAGGAACCTGATAATGCCAATGTCTTCCCCTTCGAAGATAGGGAGAAGTTTTACAGATCCTTTTTGCCCGTTAGCATTCCAACCTCTGACGAGAGCCCACAGCGCATACTTTACTCATACCACAATGTGATTGCTGGATTTGCTGCGAGGTTGACTCAGGAAGAAGTTAAGGCCATGGAATCCATAAATGGTTTTGTAGCTGCTCACCCTGATCGGCTATCACGTCTTATGACGACCCACAGTCCTCGCTTTTTAGGGTTGCATGAGAACTCGGGCTTCTGGAAGCAATCGAGCTTCGGCAAAGGTGTGGTTGTAGGAGTCCTGGACGGTGGAATACTTCCCGGCCACCCATCTTTTAGGGACGATGGCATGCCAGCCCCACCTTCCAAATGGAAGGGCAGCTGCGAATTCAACAAGAGTTACTGTAACAACAAGATCGTCGGTGCAAGGACCTTCCTCAAAGGTCTTGCAGCTTTGAAAGGCATAGAAGACCTCGGGCAGGCAGATCAACCGTTTGATAACGATGGGCATGGAACTCACACAGCAAGCACTGCTGTGGGCGTGTTTGTTAAGAACGCCGAATCACTCGGAAACGCCAACGGGACTGCTGTTGGAATGGCCCCACTGGCTCACTTGGCTGCTTACAAGGTATGTTCATTAGACGATTGTACTAACAGTGATGTATTAGCTGGTATAGACGCTGCTGTGGAGGATGGAGTGGATGTGATCTCACTCTCCCTTGGCAACGATCCTGGGCCTTTCTTCAACGACGGTATCCTCGTAGGCGCATTTGGGGCCATGGAGAAGGGAGTTTTTGTCAGTTGTTCAGGAGGAAATTCGGGGCCATTGAATGGAACAATCACCAATGCCGCTCCATGGGTGTTGACTGTCGGTGCAAGCTCCATGGACCGAAGCATTGTTGCGACTGTGAAGCTCGGAGATGGAAATGAATACAATGGACAATCTCTTTATCAGCCAAGAGACTCCCCCTCCACGTTGTTGCCACTCATATACCCAGGCATGATCACTGGAAAGCTAGAGGCCATGACATGCCAAGATGGATACCTAAATGGCACTGACGTTAGAGGAAAGGTTGTATTGTGCGACCGAGGAGTAACTGAGCGGATTAATAAGGGCATGGTTGTCAAGAATGCTGGAGGGGCTGCCATGATTTTGGCGAATAGAGAGCAAGATGGCTATGGCACCGAATCCGACGCCCACGTCCTTCCTGCATCCCATGTTAGCTTTGCGGATTCGGTGAAGATCAAAGCTTACTTGAATTCGACAGGCTATCCCACTGCAACTCTATTTTTCAAAGGAACAGTCCTGGGCACATCACCAGCTCCGATGGTTGCTTCCTTCTCATCAAGGGGGCCTAATAGGGCGAGCCCGGGGATTCTTAAGCCGGACATCATCGCCCCTGGATTGAATGTCCTTGCTGCATGGCCCTTCCAAGTAGGGCCATCTGCGAGTTCAGATTACCTGCCATCTTTCAACGTCATGTCTGGCACCTCAATGTCAGCCCCACATCTTAGCGGCATAGCAGCGTTGCTCAAAAGCGCACACCCCAACTGGTCACCAGCCGCGATCAGGTCAGCCATCATGACGACCGCTGACTTGAAGGGCAAACAAAGGGAGAGAATTGTGGATGAAAAGCTTAACCCAGCAGACATTTTCGCGATTGGTGCAGGGCATGTGAATCCAACAGCAGCCAACGATCCAGGGCTAATCTACGATCTCCAGCCCCAGGAATACATCCCTTATCTATGTGGTTTGGGCTACACCGATGCGCAAGTTCAGACGATCACTCGCCGCCCCATGGCTTGCGGGAATGTCACAAGCATCCCTGAAGGGAAGTTGAACTACCCATCATTTTCAGTTAGTTTGGGGCCTGTGCAGACATTTCATCGAACAGTCACCAACGTTGGAGAGGCTAATTCCTCTTACACAGTGCAAATATTCAAGCCAGAGGGGGTGGATGTGGTCGTTGAACCCCGTGCACTCTACTTCTTGGAAGTTAGTGAGAAGAAGAGCTTTTCCGTAACCTTCAATCGCACTGGCTGGGTGTGGCCATCGCCCTATAGTCAAGGGTACTTGAAGTGGATGTCTTGCAAACACTCAGTCAGGAGCCCTATTTCCTTCCATTTCATATGACAACCGAACGCCCCGTACTGGGGCTTGAGGCCACCTGTCCTTTATGTGATTTCGTCTGTGGGTGAGTCAATGAATAAGCAAGATGTACTATTTACTACTGTTTTATGGTTGAGCGAAACCGGATTAGGGGAAACAGATTTCATTCAGATGTTAAATAAAGATAAAAAGATAAGTAATAATGTAGAAAAAGCAGTGTAATTATAATTAGTTAAAATAGTTAAATATCACCTCAATATCCGAATTTTTTAAATTGTTTTACCTCCCCTGACGGGGTTTTTCCGCCGAACCAAACATATACGCTTTCAGTGAATCAGCGCATCGGTCTCACCACCATCAGCAAAATTGCTCACAATCTAATCGTCAATTGTAAGCTTAATTGTCTTGTGGGTGAACAATTTGAAAAATATTCCTCTAAGGTCATCCATGTGATTGGATTGAACACATAGTTTCAAAGGAATCATGCACTATCCGTTTGATCAACTTATCAACATTCAATATTAGCCATTAATTACTCATTATTTGTGTGCATCGATAAGGTTATTTTCCCATGTGTCAAACAATCTCGTTAATCCCCACTATTAATCCCATAGTCAGATTATATGCCCAATCGGAGGACCAAATTCAGAGGTTAGATTAATTAATTGAAAATTTCCTTTTATCATTAGAATTGATTCGTTTGTCTTTGAGTCTTGGCTTATGGCTGAACACTCTTCAAATATTCTGATCTTAACTTTCTATTTAAAACTCCAATAGATGAACTACTTTTTGCATTTGATTATAAATTTCAAAACCTTTCTATCTATATGTAATGTAATATGCATATTAAAATAATTTGAATATTATCGAAGTTAACTTGATGATCAATTATACACCATCACGTGCATGTTTAATGTGAAATTCTTAAAATTATTTACTAAGCTAATATTTAACCACTGACTAAGATAAATAAATAATGATGAATAAGATTTACCCAATTAAGTTGATTATATCATCCATACCTAAATAAACAGTTAGGATTAACCTGAACACCTTTATCATCAACCGCACTATTAAATTTGGTACTTTTTGCAAATCAGATCTTTTAAATTTTTTTAATTTCAAATTAGTTCAGTTATCCATGGATTTTGTAAATCAAATACTATAAGTTTAATTATTATACTACCTAACCTTGACATCAGATCGTGGTAGAAGCTGATGTTGAATGTTTTTTCTTAAAATGCTCTCTTTTTTCTTTGTTTCTTCCTCCTTTTTCATTTGATCAATGATGAGAATGCAAAATGTCATATTTTATTCTCCTAATACTTCATCTTTTGCACCTATTTGATTCCTAAATA
>JAYJMB010004204.1:0-13224 GCA_036873735.1 Pouteria campechiana | reverse complement strand
TCCATATAAAGGCGAAAGCGACTACCAGATATTTTATACTTAATTCAAAATTTAGCTATATTTTAAAAATATAAATTTTTAAGAGCATATACCAATTCCTTGTTGGGTTATGATTCAGTACCGTCCACCTTACCAAGATTTTTTAGTCAAATCTTAAGTGAGGATTTTAGTTGGCACTGTTTATTTGATAATAATTTAAAAATCATCTCAATAGCCGATTTGCTTGGATTACAAAATTGACATAATTTAAGCATGAATATGGATCCATTAAATGATTTTTCTTATTTGTTGGACCTACGTATATTTTATAGTTTTTATTTCACATGAAAGAATAATTATATTCAATATTATGATATTTTAATATCTATATAATTTTCTGTATTTTATATATGATTTTATGTTTTTTGAAATAATTTAGTATGTAGAGACATTTAATTATAATTTTACATATTATAATTGTTTAGATGATATGAAATATAATGGTTGGTTTGGATTTTTTTAAAATTATTCTACTATGCTAAAACTAAATAACTTTATTGAGATTTTAATATGATTAACCATATTGAATCTTAACCTTTCTTTGTTGGGGTTATAAGCAATGTTGTCATAATCGAATCAGACCTGCTGTCAAATTGTTTAGTTGACTGGTCTGATTTGACTCGATTCGGTTTAGTAGTATAATTTTAAAATTTAATATTATTAATATAAAAAAAATAAATTGAAATAATATGTATTATAACAAAATATTTTTATATTTAAAGTAATATCTATGGTTTAGATTTTACAAAATCTTGTTATATAATTTTTATTTTTTTGAAAAAATTGGTTCGTCCAATTGAACCAGTCGGAGATTGAATCGACACCTGATTTTGATAACACTAGTTATAAGCATTTATTTTAAGTTAGCTCAGTTTAAAACACAATTTGATCAATTATGCAATTTAAAGAGATTAGCTAGGCATTTATTTTGTGCAGATAAGCAACTAAATTATACTTTAAATGAATTTATTACTTATATAGAGTGGAGTTGAATTCACGTGATCCAGCGGTCAACTGACGAAGGCGGTCGAGATGGCCATCACGATCTTGACCCAAAGAGAAAGTGGTCCGGTAGAGAGTCGAGAACGAGAAAATGACCCAGCTGTCGGTATACTGAAACAAAACAGTCTTTCGCAGATCAGATCTGCCCATCTAAGGGAGCCAAGTATGAATCGATTGTTAGCGGGAATCTTCCCAAACCTTAGGACAAAGCGGGGCCCACAGATGATTTTCCATTCATCCCATGGCAGAAAATGTTTTAAATATTATTTAAAAAATCAAAATCACATATTCGGATGGGTCATAGACATAATATATATGTATCCTAAATTTTTATTATTTATTTATCTGATTATATATGTACATATATTTTTTATTTAATAATTTAAATAATATCCGATGCTTTGTGTGTGGTCCACTTGAATGTTTGATTTGGATCGTTTTTGACATGAAAGAAATAAATCGGCTCGATAAATCAACCCGAAATAATAACATGTGGGCCCCACTTTGTCACACGGACGCAGCGTCGGCGTTCAATGCCTCCGGCTGACTCGGGTTCTAATAATACGGCCCTGACTCACGAGAACTGATTAGTACGTATTATCTTCTTCCGAAAATGACGCGCTTTTCCTCCTCGTGACATTCCTTCCACTCCCATGTTGGCCGCATCCTCCTGCCCATTTACTTCATCTACACCGCCCATTCTCATCTGATCCCTTCATTTGGCGATCTGATCCGTTCATTTGTTGGATATCATCATGTTTAGATTACCTTCTTCAATATTCCGTCCGATAAGCTGAGTTCTGGGATAAGCAAATTTGAAACACGATTGGAGGCTAATATGGCTAGATACAAATGAACGGTCGAAATTAGCTGATGATAGAATTTTGGAGCATCGAGGATGTGAACCATATCTGTGTTGTGATGTGAGGCTGAGATTTCTTGAGAGACACGCCAATCTAAACAGCCGAGAAGCATGGATTAATAAATAAATAATTAAGCTATGATTCAAGCAAATCTTGGCTAGCAGTCATTTTCTCGTGATGGTTAAAATCCAAAACAAGAATAAAGAGGGTTGATGAAAAAGCTCCATCAGACGCTGGAGAAGAAATATGCTGGGCCTACACGCGCGTGGAGCTCCGCGCACTAGTGTCAATACCTCAGATCAGTGCGCCACGTGGCTTCTCAATTTCAAGTCACAGATGGCCCACCACAATCAGAACTTCTCGTCTGAAGAATTAGAAACGAGATCTACGATTAGTGGACGGCTGACAACTGCCCTCCATTCGTGACGTGGACTGCAGCGGAGGTTTGGTGGATTGCCTACGATGGAAGGCTCGCCTAGTGTGGTCCACCAGATGGACGGATGCGATCTCCATCACATGCCCCATTTTGGCACATGTGCATGGGCGATGCGGCGCATGTTTTTGTGATGACGTCATGGAAGTGGGAAAATCTAGCCGTATCGCGAGTTCGCTACCGACGGAGTGCTCTCCAATGAAATCCAATGTCATGGCTGTCTAAAGATCCCAACTACTGATCCAGCGGTTCTAAAAGCTTAATTCTTCTGGTTAAAAAAAATAAAATAAAGTTGTTACAAACAAGCTTGTATCTATTAGCTCTTTGGCTTCTGCCTCAAAAATTGCGATCTAATTTTTTAATAAATTTCTATAGCTAATTTTTATAATCCTTCATTCTTTGGGTAGATAAAAATAAAAAATTCAAAAAAATGATATCAAATGGTATAGTGAAGTTATCATGGAATAAATAAAAATAAAATAAATAAATTTTTAATTGCAAAGTTGATGATAATAAAAGTATAAATATTAAAGTAAGAATGTTTTGCATTAAAAAAATGAAAAAAATTATTTTCCAGCTTACCAAAAATGATGAGAAAAACGTTTAAAAATGGTTATAAGTTAGTGGTCTAATAACGTCATCGATTATTCTCAGGCATAACATTTAGTTGCTACATCTTAGTTACCCAATAAATGCCAGATAATACAATGGACTATTGAAATAGGTTAATGAGTTTTAATCCCCAAAATACTGAATTCAGTAATAACATCTACCGCTCTTTATTCTTTAAGGTTTTTATATATTAAAGCTTATTATTTTTGGACCAGTGTAAATTCCTTTGTGCTGCATGCGTCACTGCAAGTGAAATTCGTCTACATGGCTTTTGCTGGCCAGATAATGCGTGGGCCCCTTATTTCATTGCCTATTGAGCAGACGCAAGGCAGGCATGGTTTGTGATCCTGACCGTTGAAAAGTGGGCCACCATGTCAAGCCATCACAGCCACGGTGGCTCAACAGGCAGCCAAATCCATTTTTGGGTAAATCTTCATCTGAAAATAGAAAAAAAATGAACGGTGGAGATCATTTACATAGGATTGTCTAAACGGGCCATGTGCTCCTCAAGCGTACCAGTTTCGCATGCGCGAGTTCCTCTTGTGCTGCATTTTACCCGATTGAGGGTTGGAACCTTCGTAGAAGCAATTTCAATCATAAAACCCGCAGCCATGGGAGCATAAAGGGCAAAAGCGAAGGATTTCCGGATATCTTGCAAACAAAAGCAAAATCCCATGTGAAGCAAAAAGCAACCAGCACATGTGCACATGTGTCGGACGGTCTCTTGACGTGATATCAATCCTTCATCATGTTGATTTTTTATCCAAAAGACTACTAGTTTTTTTCTTTATTCACTCTGTAAATGACAATATTTGACATAATTTTCTTTCCATTTTTTTTTAATTTCTTTTTGTTTTCAACGATCCAAATAGGCCTGGTGTGGATGAATTGATTAAGCATTTTGAAAGCCTTTTATGGGCCTGAATGTTAATACTTAATAGTATAGCCCCATTGATGCAAAGGTTGCCATGCTTTAAGAAAATTGGTATATTTATCATCTATTATATTTAGGAATTTCTATATGACATGGTTTCAAATTCATTTCTACATTTCAAAGATGTAACATATATCAATTTTTTTATGTGAAACCTTAAATATAAATGCCCATAGTTCAGTACAGAAAAACATAACCTACGGTTATATAGGAGTGGCCTTTTTAGGCCCAGGATCAATTCCAACCTAACCCAACCTACCATACTCAACCCAAGCTTACCTCATAGTTTGACTTAATGCTCTGTTGAACCAGTTGGGTTGAGACCAACCCAAGTTGATGAACTAAAGCATAATCTTTAAAGAGTATTGGATACCTAATGTAAAAGCTAAACAGTGTAGAAATTCTTCCATTCTTCTCTGATGCGAATTTTACTAATCCTTAATAACTCGGTTTTTTCTCTCATAATTTGCTATTTCATTTGCTATTTCCCCTTAAGTTGATAAAATACATATTTTATACTTTTTCCTCTTTAGACAAATCTTGTCGATCTCTCCCATGAAATTATCAGACAAAAATAGTTACATCAATCCTTTAAAAACCAATTTAATTCATTTTAACTAGGTTAGATGTCATTGAGTATTTGGTATAAAACATCTATATGGGCTACATTAAAATTAAAAAAAATTAATGCTCTATTATTAAAATGCTCATATGATCATTTTTATGAGATCATAAAATAATTGTTTTATAATTAGTTAAATTATATATATTGCGGGTCCATGTGAAACCGCCATACGATTTCAACCATAAAAAATGATTATCTGATATTTTATTTATTTTAAATCATCTTACGACTTTATACACTTACTATTAAAATTATTTCAAATTTTCAAAAACTCAATCATATCATATGTAATTTAATTTATTAAATATATTTTATTTTTAGATAAAGATGAAATAAGGTTTTTTATGATATAAAAATGGGTCATATAGCAAGTTCTTTTAGTAAATCATTATTTTTTATTATGATGAAAGGAGAGCTGTTGGATGAGGATCAAAAGGCTGAGGTCAAACTGGCGAAGGAAGAATTACAGACGGCTCTGGAATCTCTGCCAATCTGAAGGTCGTAAGCGTGGGAAAAAAAGGCGGCATCGATGCGACCAGATCTGGCAGAGAAGATTGCAAAGATAAACAAAGCAACTGGGGCAGGCTGTCGATTCGGCTGGACTGAGGGCTAAAATAGAGGAGCTGAAGGGGGAGATTAGAAGGGGTTCAAGTCAGGAGAGAATCACAAAACTGGAAGAGGAAATTAAAGAGGGCAGTGTGGCAGTGATGGGTTTGCTAGCATTGAAGGAAAAGGTTGACCGTGGATTGACAGCAGAGGTGTCAACGATGCCACGGGTGTCAACACCATTGCAGGCAGTTGGGAGTAGACGGGAATGTTGTTGCAGATAATGGTAGAGCTTGATGTAGGGAGTTATCTGGTGGGTAACAAAGTTCTAGCATGGTTTGTGATCCGCACGTGTACCAGTTTCGCATGCGCGAGTTCCTCTCGTGCTGCATTTTACATGACTTGAGGGATGGATCCTTCGTAAAAGCAATTTCAATCTAAAACCTGCAGCGATGGGCGGCCAGAAAGCTACGGTGGTAAGTAGATTAACTATCGAAGGCAGCAGCTCAACCCAACACTCCATTTTCATTTGCAACGAACGAAATAACTTTTGGTAAACATCTTCCTCACTCACTATATTTCTTTGGCTTTTCCATCTCAAGATTGTCAGAGATTTTACAAACACGGGTGTTTTCATCTAGCAATTCAGTAGACCGGCAAAACCGGTTTGACCGTCTGACCGGGGGTTCACATCGTTTTTTATTGCCCTGCTAACCGGGTTGAACCGGCACCGGGTTGAACCGGTCCGTCTGGTTCTTGTAACACTGCCAAGAACATGGAAAAGCCCAGTAATATGACGGACCATATCTTCAAAGGCCCATTGCAAATAATTTTAATAGTTACAAGATCTCCTCTATACAATTTAATTTCTGTATTTCCTGTAAAATTTGTTATAAAATAAATAAGTCATGGTTAAAATATTTTCAACAAGCTTGATCAACCCAAAAGAATAACAGGTGGACCAACCAATAGAACCTAAGGATTTGATATTTACACCCATCATAGTCAAAGTATCATTTTATTATTTTTTCATCATGGGCCTGAGACTTCATCAATTGAAAAGAGTTGATGCATAGCCAAACGCTTTATTCAGAGTAGCAAAGTACTTTTGTACCCTTAAAAGCTCATTTGGATTTTCGTACGCACGGCCAAATAGGGCCAAAAAATGACATAACCCCATATGTCAACATTGTTTTGTACTTTTTTTACACATTTGTTTTATATTTTCTACCTTTTATTATTAAATTTTATTGTACACCTATCCGAATGTTTAGAGATTGAAATCTTCACATGATGGAACCAAAACAAATGTCCTACCTTAAGAATTTTTTACCCTTCTCATCGTTACGATAGCTTTTAGATTCATGTCTAAATCTTTCACCAACATTACTTTTGTTTTTCTTCAATCCATTCATCTATTTATATCTAAAATGAAGCTTGGACTGAAAGGCATTTTCCACAAAAGTTTCATTGTACATGTTAAGCCTTTGTTCATATGCCTCAATAGAACCCATTAATTCTGCAATAGTTAGAATTGATGTATCCTTTGGTTGTTCAATGACAACAACTATTGAGGAATATTTCTTTGTGAGACTTATTAATATCTTTTCAACAATTCTTTGATCTGAAATCTTTTCACCATAGCTTCTCATTTGGTTCACAATTTCTATCAATTTAGAAAAATATTCCTTGAAACATTCAGAATCTTTCATTCGGAGATTCTCCAATTCTCTTCTTAAACTTTGAAGTTTGATAGAAATTACCTTCGGACTACCCTAAAATTCTTCTTTCAAGATATTCCATGCTTCATTTGCACTCGGTGCTCTGATAATTCTGGGAAAGATTGTCTCTATGAGAGCTTGATGGATGATGAATAAAACTTTTGCATTTTTTTTATATTCTCCTCTAACATTTCTAAATGAGAAGAGGATTGAGCAACATCATTTTCTGAAGTTTGGGCAGCATCATTCTCCAAGGATTGAGCAAGTCTCAAAGCTGTATATCCTTTCTCTACGATTTCCCAATGATCTTGAGATTGAAATAGTATTTTCATCTTTATGCTCCAGAAATCATAAGTCTCTCCTTCAAAGATTGGAATGAGGGAGGATGTCAAGCCAATATTTGCCATAATAGACCGAACTTGGGAATGGCAATCTGATACTAGTTTGTTGGCAGGACAAACAGAACTTAGATATGGTGATGGATCACACTAGTGAATTGATTGTGTGAAACCAACTTTAAGAATATGGAAAATGGAGCAAGAAACTTTTAAGGAACAACAGAGAGAAGACTCCGATTGATGCTTCTGAACGAATTGCTCAAACGAGCTTACAAGTACTCTGTTTATAAGAAAAAGTTATCTAAAAATAGTTACATAGAGAATGACAAATGCATTAGCTGCAACTTGCATTTTCTAGGAGACTTCTCCCACTACCAATGTAAATCTTCATTTTCAAGAAGTCTTTTCATATTTTCCATGCCACATGCCACGTGATGTTTCCAAGGTCAGGTGAGAATCCAATGCATATAGCATTAACAACTTTTACTAATCCTTAATAACTGTGCTCTTTTCTCATCGCTTGCTATTTTCCATTTGAAAAATCTATCAATTTTTATCTTTGTTCACTTTAAAACTGACATGACCCAATGTCAATATTACATACAATACTAGGCAAATGCTGCATATTGATTGCACCTCTATGTTTGAAATGGTTGATTCGTAAAACTTCTGGGTAAGAAAACTTTCACTTTGGCTTTAGCCTTTCACAATAATATGAAGGCAATAGGATCCTAAGCAAATTTGAAGCCGGACAAAAAGAAAGAGCGGTAAAGGCATTAATTCAGAGCTGAGAAAGTATGCTGAGCATCTCATGGCGGGGTTTGTAAAATGCCTCCAATGGTTGCTTCTTGGGCATGGTAGCTCCCGATCCTTCACTCATGTCTACTTCTTCCCCTATCTGCTGCCATTCAAAGCATTGGAACAAGGTGCCCAATGCCAGGCTCATCTCCTTCATGGCGAAGCCAGCACCTGGACACACCCTCCTGCCACTCCCGAATGGGAAGAACTTGAAGCCTTCTTTCTTCCCTTCAATGCCATGAAACCTCTCTGGCTTGAATTGGTTAGGATCCTCCCAAAGATCAGGGTCCCTATGAATAGCCCACACATTGACAAGCAGCATTGTGCCTCTTGGAACTTTGTATCCTCCAATGACAGTGTCTTCGATGATTCATGGGGTGATAGAAGTGGGCCTGCTGGGCACAACCTCAGAGTCTCATTGATAATGCAGTGGAGGTAAGGAATATTGGAGAGATCAGATTCATCCAACAGACGATGCCCCACATTGGCATCAATCTCAGCTCGAGCTTTCTCTAGAACTTGCGGGTGGTTGAGCAAATGTGACATGGCCCATTCAATGGTCCCAGCTGATGTGTCTGTCCCCGCAGTAATCAGTACCTGATAAACAGTTCACATAATTAGGAAACATCCAATCCTGATGCTGCAAGCTTGGTAAAAATTAGCAAATCATGGGAATTGGGTTTATATACCATTCAGCTTTAAGAGGTGCTAGCTAGTTGGATAAGAGATCAAAGCTAGGCACTTTACATGGATCCCTGGATGTTTGAAATAATCATTTGTCTCTAAGAATAGCTGCAGCGCGTCTAGTTGTAGAGTGAGTTTTGATTTAGTTATCTCTATACTTTCTACTTTTATTTAATTCTTGAATTGAAAATTAGTATTTTTAGTATAATCCAATGCCCAATTGGAGTGCCATTATCTCTCAGGTTGTTAGGACAAAGAAATATGAAAATTGTAAGGTTATTTGTATTCGAAATTAGTTACTTAATATGCAATAGTCTTTGAAATGTTATTGACCACTCATGTCCTAAATCCATGGCACGCCATCCTGAACTTGCAAAGATAATAAAGGCCTTACCCACAATTTAGATATTTTGATTTTTGAGCATGCTATCTTTAGCTCATGTTCGTAAATTACTTTTTGATTACTGTTTATAAGAAAGCAAGCAATGCTTGGAAGGAATCTTTGAAAGAGGCAATGAGAGTGTTAATCTAGCAAAATAAATAGCTTCTGAAAGAAGCAATAATATGTTATTAGAAATTGATATACTTTTAGAGAGGTGTGAGTTGAAGTCACAGAAGTTGTTCTAGGTAGATAAATGTAAGCAATGATGTTTTATTTTTATGCACAGAGGATTAGCATTAAGGTAAAAGTTGAGGACATGGTCAACCATGTAGCCATAAATTCGTTAGGCCATAGCAAAATGAACAATAATTACAATATATATCAACGAAACTTTTAGCTAAATAATAACAATAACAACAATAAAGAAGAGAAATTTGTTCGAAAGTCTTATTCAATGTTATATTTATGGAATTGAAGGATACTATAATACTACGCATACATTAATCACATTTATAATTCATTTTTACTCCTTTGAAATTAATAGTTGGATGAGATGCTACTATGCATACATTTATCAAATTTATAATTCATTTTTACTCCTTTGAACTTAATAGTTGGATGAGATGTTACTATGCATATATTTATCAAATTTGTAATTTATTTTGACTCATTCGATATTAATATTAATAGTTGAATATGAGAGAGAGAGAGAGAGAGAGAGAGAGAGAGAGAGAGAGAGAGAGAGAGAGAGAGAGAGAGAGAGAGAGAGAGAGTACCAAGATTAGGCCTTTGATGATATCATCTGTGTAGTAGTCAGCTTCTGTTTGTTTCAAGGATAGCAGAATGTCAATCAGTGTCTTTTTTATATTCTTCCCACTTTCTCCATCTTTAGAAGAAGAGAAATCTTTCTTCTTCAACCTCCTTTGGTGATCGTCAATCAGACGTTGCAAAAGTTTATCACCTTCATGCATCACATTTGCCATCCTCTTCTTAATCCCGCCAAAATCCATCCACCCAAAAACTGGAAAAAAATCTAAGTAATTAGAAACATCTAACAGTAACATAGCCTCTCGAATTAGCTTGCGGAACTGCCTCCCCTCCTCCACATCCATCGTCTTCTCTCCATGGTATTGCTTCCCTGTAATCGTCCCCAGAATCATGTTGAACATGAGCTCTGAAAATTTCGACTTCAGCTCAACAACCCTCTTCCCCTCCCCCGAACATTCCTGGAACAGGCGTTTCACCAGCGACAGAATCTCTTCTTTTCGGGTGGCAGAGAACATCTGGAGTCTGTGCTGGGAGAGGATCTCAACGGCGGAGATGCGGCGAAGGTTTCGCCAGTGGGGGCCATAGCTGGCAAAGAGCATGCTAGTGTAGTTGTAGCCCAAGTACTTACCGACTATCAATCGAGGGCGATTGGCAAAGACGATGTCGTTCTTGGAGAGGCATTCCTCAGCTGCGGAAGAGGAAGAAACGAGGAGGACAGGACGGGAGCCGAACTGGAGATAGAGAATGGGGCCGTAGCGTTTGGCAAGAGCTGCCAGGGAGCGATGGATGGGATGTTTGAGGAGATGACAATGGCCAAGCATGGGAAGAGAAAGCGGTGATGGTGGAAGGTTGTTCTTCCACTTCCAAACTAACCACCACCCATTGGAAATTGAAGAAAACAGAAACAAAACTACAAAAGCTAGAAAAATGGAAATGAAGATTTCCATATTGCCGTGGTAGAAGAGGGAGGAGAAAAGGGCAGTATTTATTGGCAGGGACATGCACATATTATCTGCTAGTTTTCACCCTAATTCATTTTCTACAATGGCTGACCACAATTACCAATCACTAATCTAGGCCACCCACCCTATAATTCCACCAGATTATCATTATTTAGAAATCAAAAGTTAACTGATCAGTGCCATTAACAACCATATCTTTCCAGGCATGATTGGCAATGCGGAATGGAATGGGGAAATTTTATAATTTTGTTATCTAAGTAATTAATTTGACTTGTACTTCTCGTTAATCTTATCTGTATTCCATCATTATTTTTATTTTAGTCATTGTCTTTTTATATATTTTAAATTTATTTCATTTTATAACTAACATTATTTGATATATTATTGCTTTTTTTTTCCTTTCGTATTCTTTTTTTATTTTTTCAGTGCAATCTATTTAACCAATCACTCCCTCCATTTCTCTACACCCACGTGGGTAGAACTTGTTGGCTTGATCGGCTTTTAACCAATCTTGGTCCTGTACAGCAAACAAACAATAGAAGGTAAATGACACCATAGGATAAGATAAAAAAGAATTTTTATTCCTGAAAATATCCATCGAAACGAAGACAGCTACTCATTTCTAATCTAGATGCAGTTGCAGCGGCCTGGCTGTCAGCGGGTGTGCGTTTTCTACAAAGAGATGTAAGAGTGTTGCCGTTGCAACCGACACACCATGCTTGTCGTTTTTTACCATATCTGGTGGTTTGCTGAGCCACTACAGCTGTGATGGAGACAGCCTACAAAACAGCTACCTTGCTATGGCGGCCCACTTATCAACTACCTCGATCACAAACCATGTCTCTGTTTCACACCTGTAGTAGGGATTGATTTGCAATTTTAAATTTTTTAGAAAACGAATATGCAAAACTACACACATTAATATGCATGTTAATTATTAACAGTTTTCATATGACATGCTGTAACAGGCATTTCTCCATTCTAATTCTAGTGACATACAATGCATTTTATTTTTTATCATGCAACTTCAATATATATGCCCATAATTCACAACACCAGAAACAAAATTAATAATAACTTACAGTTAGACTGCCCAACCCAACCCAACCCAAGCTTGCTTCTAGTTTTGAATTTTGCCCTTAATTTTGACTTTAGCTGATCTGGGATGGGCTGAGACCACCCAAGTTGATGAACTAAAGCATAATTTCTAAGTCTAATATGAAAACACATTTTATAGACCTAAACAAATGTCATAGACTTGACCTCATGAATGCAAAAGTTGTCTTGTCTACAAAGTTTATCTATTTTGTTTTTATTTATTATATGACTGCCTTTTCCTTTACAATCGCTACATTAAATACAATTTTAAGTACATGAGACAGCTAAATTGTCTTACACTCGACCTAATTCCTTAGTTACAATGCCGGGCAACCAGAAGAGGTGTCCCCTTCATCTGAAGGACAGAGACGGGCAATTCACATTGTCCCATACAGAAATATTTCGTCAAGAAATGCTGCACATTGCATCTCATTATTTAGGAAGATTTTTATATTGGCTTTAGCCTTCCACAATGATAGGTAGGCAATCAGATGCAAAGTAAATTTGAAGTGTGCCAAAAGCAAAGAGCAGTAAAGGCATTTCATTCAGAGCTGAGAAAGTATGCGGAGCATCTGCTGACGCGGTTTGTAAAATGCCTCCAATGGTTGCTTCTTGGGCATGGTAAATCCTGGTCTTCCATTCATGTCTACTTCATCTTCTCCCATACCTTGCCATTCGAAGCATTGGATCAAGGTGCCTGATGCCAAGCCCATCTCCTGCGTGGCGAAGCCAGCACCTGGACACATCCTCCTGCCACTCCCAAATGGAAAGAACTTGAAACCTACCTTCATCCCTCCAATGCCTTGAAACCTCTCTGGCTTGAATTGGTTAGGATCCTCCCAAAGATCAGGGTCTCTATGAATAGCCCAGAAATTGACAAGCAGCATTGTACCTCTTGGGACTTGGTAACCTCCAATGACTGCGTCTTCGGATGACTCATGGGGTACTAGAAATGGGACTACTGGGTTCAACCTCATGGTCTCATTGATAATGCAATGGAGGTAAGGAAGAATGGGGAGATCAGATTCATCCAAAAAACGATGCCCAACATAGGCATCAATCTCAGCTCGAACTTTCTCTAAAACATGTGGGTTGTTGAGCAAATGAGGCATGGCCCATTCAGTGGTCACAGCTGACGTGTTTGTCCGCGCAGCTATTAGTGCCTGATAACACAAAGTTCATATAAGATAATTACATGCAAAATAAGCTTGGCAGACAAATCATAAGAAATGCATATCTACTCCCAAGTTATTTATGTAAACGTAATTCAGCAAGCTAAACCAACTTGCACTATATTCATTTAAACAATAAATTATTGTGAAATAATTCAAAGTTCACTATTAGTTTAGAGAGAGAGAGAGAGAGAGAGAGAGAGAGAGAGAGAGAGAGAGAGAGAGAGAGAGAGAGAGAGAGAGAGAG
>JAYJMB010004203.1:0-13225 GCA_036873735.1 Pouteria campechiana | reverse complement strand
TGCTCCTCTGGACACTGCATATAGGTGAACACCTTCTCCATCCTAGAGATCCAGTTATCCACGACCCTGTAGTCACTCTAGCCTCTAAATACTGGAGGCTTCATATTGTGGAAGGCCTTCATGTTTAGCCCTGGACCTGGGTGTACCTGTAAAGTTTGGCCCACTTCTACTATCAACTCCGGCACATGGGTCGGCCTCCCAGTGGGTCCAACAATATGAGTAGGCTCATTTGTTAGTCTCCACTGAGCCTATATGAAGTCCTCCACTGTTTGGGTGAGGTTGGCTACCATTGCCATCATGGTAGTAAACTCTGGTTCGACTCTTGGTACTGTACCACCGGCCCCTACTGGCTCCTGTATAGTCTCTGGCTGCTGCCTCACCTCAGGTTCCAGATTAACCTCTTCTTTCACCTCATTAGAGGCTGGCCTCGAGCCATTGCCTCTAGTTGGCTGGCTCTATTCTCTCTGATCATTTCCAATCACCACACCTATGTATCGAGATCGAGTGGTTCGCCTTGGTGGCTCCTCCTCCACCATGGGCGTTTGCCCTTGTCCACTTGCCTCTTGGGTGCCATTACTGCACAATATCACATTCTCAAGTCATATATCTGCATAATATTACATTTCTAAGTCATACACTAGCATAATCATACTTGCTCAAGTTCAATGACTCAAAATGAAAGGTTCATGTTCACAGGCTAGACTAACACTCCCCTATGTTTCTAAAATAAATTAATGCAACCTAAGCATGTCATTACTTAATGATTTGACAGTCATCCTTCATACTTATACCACTCTAGGTGCATTAGGCTCTGATACCACCTATAATGCCCCTTCTCCCTGGAGCATTACTAGTGGTAAATTCAGAGAAAATTCTGGCAGAGTCTCTCGTGATTTACCACCTTTATCCAGTATACAACATGCTAAATCACAATAATTATATAATAAATACCCTCAAATATGCAAATATAATATGGCCACCTCTAAGCCCTAACATTTTCTACACAAATTATATAACTGGTGCCTCCAAAACACACATCACCACAACACTCACAGACCAAGGTTGAGGTACATTGTACCCTAGCTATCAAATCATATACACCCACACCATAAAATGACATGCTATAAAACTAAGTAATGATACATGTCTAATATACATCCAAAATTCATCCAATAATATACATCATCATACATCCTGAAAAGAAGTAAAGCCTCTACTGGTGCCACAGCCTAGTCCTGTCAAGAGACCAAACACCCTGTCAGGCTCTGTCCTCTGACCTGTCAGCTAAAAATTTAAATAAAAGGGTGATTCTGGGCAAAACACAGTAAGCAGGTAAGTAGAAACATATGACTATAAATAATTTAATAAACAATGATAAATAAAGCAGTAAATAATAATGAAACTAAACAAAACATGCCATGCCAAATATAGGATATTATAGTCAGTCAATGGCTAAGTTCATTAAGATTTTAATATTAACATCTCATTAATTATTTTATACACATACTCATAATGATATTGTATACATAATTAACCATCAAAACCAGCTCGAATACTGACACATCATACTGCCCTTTTTATCTGCCAATCACGACTACCTCCTACACTAGTATGCAACTCCACCATCATCCACATACTCCATAATCATCCACACACTTCTCAATCATCCACACAATCTGTAACCATCCACACACTCCTCCCCGAAAGGCACACAAACTAAAACATTACCATTTTACTCTTCAGCACATTATGTCTATCCTAGCACTCCCAACTAAAAGCCTGTCAGACCCACACAGCCATACTGCTATATCCAGTGGCACCCTGCCCCTATCACCTCACAAGAGTACCAGTTCTCCATAAATATACCTATACAAGCTACTCAAGTCAATCATAGCAATCAGGCCATCCAAGCCAATAGCAACATTCGACCGCACCGGCTGCCCACGGAACCACCCACTGGCCAACCAAGCCACTCCTTGCCATATGGCAGACACAGGTTAGCCCCAAGGCCATCATAAAATACATATAAGAGCCACACTGGGTTCTTTGCCAATCAGGCGCCAAAATTGGACGACACTCCTAAGGGCGTAGAATACATATACATAAATTTTAAAATAAAATTCTTATTTATTAGTTTATAAATATTCAATTGACCTGAAAATATTTTACTATATTCTCAATAATATGAAAAATATTCGATCCAAATTTCAGGTCGACATAATGTAAATTGATCAATTTAAAATTAAAATATGAAAATATAAAGAAAAAATGTTAGATAGAATTATACATCTCTTTTGCCCCTAAAAATTTTTAGTCAATTCAACATACTATAATAGAATTTTTGTAAAAATTTAAGCTTAAATTAATTCAAAATGAGGAGATTAAAAATAAAGCAAACTCTCAAAAGGGTGTAACGCTATCAGCATCTCATTTTCAGGGTATTTAATGTTCACATTTTTTTGAGGGGCCAAATGATGAAATTTGTTCATGAAATTTGATATTCTACTACTCTATTACACATATTTTAACATAATATTTTTATGTTTTCAAAATTACATCATTAAATTGGGTTTTAATCAACCTCAAGAGAGATACTTGGTAAGGTGTTATGTCAGTGCATTGTTCATCTAAATTCTATAATTTTTAATGTAATTTAATTCATGCTAATACAATACATTAATTATGGTTACATGGATCAGATAATACATGTTTAAAATCATGTAACTCATATACAAAAATTTCAGATTACAAGTGCCCAAATTGTAATCATTCAAAGAAATCAAATTGAACTTAAAATAACTTAAAACAACTACATGGTTACCATAATTAATTAAGCAATTTGCATAGCCCTTATACTCCAATTTACACCCTTAATGATTTTTTAATCTCTTTCCAAATTTATAGCCTAATCAGTGGGAAAAATTGCATTAAATTTAATAAAAAAACATTAGTGTGGAACTAGCTGTACACTTAATTTTGAATCCCAAACTGATTTTAATAAATCATTAATCATATATCAAATGCTCTAATTATAGCCCCATATCTCCTTTTAAAATTTCTAGCAACCTGAGTGATTTAGGGTTTGATTTTTCAACAATTTTTCCACATGATTTTGCATGAATTTTCTTCCTAATCATCACTAACATGTAAAGTAGATGAAACACTTACCTTAATCTTCAAGCTCCTATAGTGGATCCCACTAATCAGTAATCAATCTTCAAATTTGAGGGGCTTCCACTCATTTAATCCACAAGAAGTTGGGAACTAGAGCCACTAACCACTTGAATCAACATTTACTAGTTATACTTTGAAGCAAAATTCACTAAATTTGCAAGTTTGGATGATGGGGGAGAGAAACCCATGTTGAAGTAGAATGGGAAAGTGCTTGCACATTGGGAGAAGATGGGGATAGCTATTACATTGATATTTATATTGATTTTTTTGTAGTCCATGCTCCACTTAATTCTATACACGTGCACTTATCTTTGATTTTCAAAATCCTATCTGATCCTCATGTTTGACACATGTAAATCATTCAATTAATAATTCACATGTCCAAATTAATTATCCATCCATTAAATATAATATTTACATAATTTTATTACTTAATTCTCAATTAAATTCTATTTTAATCAAAATTTGCCAAAAAATATCCGCAACTTGATTTTTCAGCTACATGCAATTTTTAATTTTTCTTCACCTATAAATCATTGATTAACATATGTCCTCATCATTATCACATTAAGATGTATTTTTCATCCATTTTTGCTATTTTTCTATAATAAAATTTAATATTTTCTCAAATTTACGCCTTCAGTATTCCACCGCTTTATATTCATTTACTTTTTCACTTAAATCATTTATTTAACACACTTTAATGTATTTTCAACTTCATCTTCATATTTATATTAATAATCCACTCGATTTCATATATTTTTTATAAAAATTTTCTCATAAATTTAATTATACAGTAGGTCGAACCACCAAAAATTTACAGTAGCAAAATTTTACAATTTTGAAAATTTCAAGGCCTTACAAATAACTTATGACTTAATGAACTACTTTGAAGTTAGTTGAATTACTTTAGAGTCACAAGCTTACAACCTTCGGAGCACTTCGAAAGTGACAATCTAATGACCTTCAAAGTCAGTAAAGTCCCTATGAAATATAAATATAATAATTTCAAAGTCATCAACATTGCTTCTGAGTCAAGATAAAGTGCTTCAAAGATAATGTCGAACGCCTTTGGAGTTAACAGGACACTCTTCATTGGAGTCAAAGGACAAGCACTTTGGAGTCAAGTAAAACTTTTCGGAGATAGAAAAGTACTTTAAATTTCAAACTTAGTCACTTCAAAGACAAAGAGAAATTTTGGAGTCAGAAAAGAAATACCTTGGAGTCAAGACAAATGCTTCAGATTTGATAAGACTCATCAGAGTTAGTTCCTTTAGAGTTGCAGGTTAAGCTCTTCAGAGACAGTGAAATCCTTCAGAGTTAGTTCCTACCATCCCAACACGAGTCGCTGCTGTCACACTGCTTCAGAGCTATCTTCGAAGCATCTAAAGAGACGACGGAGTGTGAAGTGTACGAAGAAACTTCATAACACTTGTATCATGGAGGATCTAATGTTGAATCATAGACTTTGAAAACATGCTGAAAATTACAATGATCATAAATTTGAACATTTCTTTGCATTAAATGTTGCTCACCTACCACAACATAGAAAGTTAGAGGTTTCAATATAAAAGAAGTTAATTAAGACTGAAGACATCAAGAAGACCATTCTCAGAAATAAAAAAAGAGAATTTACTAAGTCTTTAAAGTTTTTCGTCCACAATTTTAACCCACTACAACTCATTCAAAGAAGCGTTCGAAACAATCTATTCAACCACTTCTGAAAATTGAATCATACTATTTTATTGTTATATTAATTATGTTTATTGCTTCTAAACTTCATACAAAATTAGCCTGCTAGAGGCACCAATACTTGTAAACATTTATTTTTGCATATTTCTGCAAGTCAAGGACTTGCCTCTATGTAGTAAAGTAAGTGGGATACTTACTTAGTATTTGTATAAGTTAGTTGGTGAGCTTGGAACCAACAAGTGTGTTTATTTGATCAAGCGATTACTGATCAAAAAGGTTTTAGTGGAACCTGAGTTTAGGAGAAAAGGCTAACTCAGAAAGTGGAGTAGGAACTCAAATAAAGGGCCAAACCACTATAAAATATCAGTCTAAGTACATTGTGCTATTAGTTACTTCTTTATGCTTGACTAAAATTATTATCTGGCTAAAAATTTTAAAGACTCAATTCACTCCACTCTCTTGAGTCACCATCTAAATGGGACCAACAAATGTCACATTAAATAAGGCACCAAACCAAACATGTGGAAACAAGGTGAAAATCTCTACTTCCTATTTTTACGCCCCATTTAATTAATATGATATCTAATTATCCTAACATTCCTATTTTGTCCTTATTATTATTTATATTATATGAACTATTACTTTATATATCAAACGGATAAGTGCCAAAGTGATTTGAAGTGTTGATATTTGTTTATTATTCCGTGCTAGATTGTAATTTATAAAAAATTATTATTATATTAATTTTGATAAACTATTTTAAAATTATGGAAAAAAGAATACATATTTTATAAATTTATATACACACACATTAATAGTAAATGGTGTGTTGTTTTCTATTAGTTTGAAATATGAATGAACAGTTTTACATTTAGTTTAAACTTTAAAACATGAACATTTAGTTTGAATTTTGAAACATGAATGGTCAATTCGATGATTGAATGGTATGTTATTTTTTCATTTAATTTAAAATATAATTGAGCAATTTACATTACACAAAAAATTAGCAAAGACAACCACCCAAACACAGCCATTTTTGGTTGTGTTAGGCTCAGAAGCAGCCCTTTTTTCCACATTTGGTAGCAACCAGACGTAGCCAATGGGTGGCCTCATTTGGCGGTAAATGTAGCCAACATGGGTCCGCTACATTTAAGCAAACATGGCCAACCCATGTTGGTTGGCGGTAAATGTAGCCAACATGGGTCTGCTACATTTAAGCAAACATGGCCAACCCATGTTGGTTGCATTTGCTCCCAAACATGGCCACCTGTTGGCTATGTTTGGTAGCAAACACAGTCACCCGAATTCTGATGCATTTGGTATCAAATGCAACCAACGTTGGTTGCGTTTGGTATGATAATGGCAAAAAACAATGGTAAAAAATGTGAGGATTATTTAAAAAGAATGGTTAGAAATATAAATAGTGATAAAAAACCTATGAAAAAAAATTCCCATAAAACTACGAAATGATCCTTTTAGGTTTTCGATGCAATTGAAATACAATAATAAAAATCTATTTTATGGATTATTATAATCCTCTTGCGTTGTATGAATATTTCAATCTTATCTTGGAAATTGAGATAAAAGGTAAAAGGTAAAAGGAGAAACTGATTGGCAAGAATACAGATAATGACTATAAATAAAGTGCAAGTAAAAATAAAATAGATATTCTTTTTAATAAATAAATGATAATGTTTCTAGACTTTGCAATAAATAAATGATAGTGTTTCTAAGCGTAAATAATAAGAAGAAACTATAGATAGGTAAGATAGAGCTATTAAAATATCACAATAATTAAAATAATTGTAATAACTCTATTTTTTTATAACTATCTATTTTTAATCATTTTTGTTAAATAATTAAAACATTTTTACCATTATTGTTTTGGCCATTATCATACCAAACATAGCCAAATTCAGGTGGCTATGTTTGGTATGATAATGACAAAAAAATGATAAAAAAATGTGAGGATTATTTAATAAGAATGGTTAAAAATATAGATAGTGATAAAAAAACTATGAAAAAAAAACTTACGAAAAAGATCTTTTTAGGTTTTTCATGCAATTGAAATACAATAATAAAAATCTATTTTATGAATTATTATAATCCTCTTGCATTGTATTAATATTTCAATCTTAGCTTGGAAATTGAGATAAAAGGTAAAAGGTAAAAGGAGAAAGTGATTGATTAGAATAAAGATAATGACTATAAATAAAGTGCAAGTAAAAATAAAATAGATATTCTTTTCAATAAATAAATGATAATGTTTCTAAACTTTGCAATAAATAAATGATAATATTTCTAAGTGTAAATAATAAGAAGAAAATGATAAATAGATAAGATAGAGCAGTTAAAATATCACATCAATTAAAATAACTATAATAACTCTATTTTTTATAACTATCTATATTTTTACTCATTCTTATTAAATAATTAAAACATTTTTCCATTATGTTTTTCATAAAATGAAGCCAACGTATCAAACGTACCCTAATACAGGTGGCTGCGTTTGCCACCAAAAGCGGCTACCCCTGTTCGGCTGTGTTTGGTATCAAACACAGCCAACATTGACTACGTTTGATAACATAGTTGTTTTCGGTTGGTTACATTTGCCAATTTTTTACCATTATATTTAATATTATTTATTTAAAAAAGGTATTAAAAATTATTTAAATTTGAATTATGTGTGGGCTATACTTTTTAAAAGTATATTAAAACATATACTAAATTTTTAATTCACTTAAATCCATTTATTTAATTATTAAAATATTTTAAAATTTATAAATTTGTTATATTATATGCAATAAATATTTTAAAAATTTTAGATATTTAATTCAAAAAATGTAGATCCCTCTAGCAAATGAATAATTTTAGTGGGTTAACATTCGCCCTTAAATAATTTTAATATTATGGCTTATATAAGTTTTTAATGTTTCTAGTTAATAGATCATAACAAAATTGATCAATGGATTAGATTTTATATAATCAACAATATGGACCGTAAACAAAGTGACACACTGACACCGTTAGAATAATTTAAAAATATTGATACTATATAACCACTATATGTAGAGAGAAATAATCAATATGTGGAAAAATTCTAAACCATTAACATACGTATACTTTGTTTTATACACAATATAATTCAAACTTTCATTTAAACTTATACACTAGGTATAAAATACAATATATGTTAATCTTAAAAAAAATATAATCATGTGAGGCACTTTATTTACAAATAAATATTTATCAATATCTTTTTACTTTCCTACCCCACAGAGATAACTAATGTATTTTTAATTTTTTACTAAAAATAAATTTAAAATATAAGACGAATAAAAAATAAATAAAGGATTTAAAATATAAATCCTTTATTTATTAAAAATAAATTATTTATTTAAAATATAAATAAAGGATACCAATAGGCGGTACTATAGGTGCTTACTTCTATTGCCTATCTAACAGGAGATATGGAGGGTGGTAGGTATAATCGCCTGCGATCAATTTTCTCCGACATGCATTCTACTTTCTATCTGCAAGCAATACCATAGGCGCCTACAGTATTGCATGTCGAATCTATAAAAAGAAAACACTTAGTCTGTGGAAAATCCCCGTTCGAGACACTTATTTTTTTTATCTCTTTCGATAGTAAATAAATTATTGGTATTAACTTTTTATTTATAATTTTTTATATTTTCTTCCTAAATTTTGTTATTTGAAGAAGCAATTTTATGCGAAGTTCAAAAACCATTAAAATTTTAAAAATAAATTCAAAAATTAATAAGGTGCAATTGTTCACCTCGACTTCATAGATTCTCCATGTTTTCACTATCTTACGATTCCAAAACACTATAAAAATTATGTCAGCAGTAATAAATGGAAAAAGGATGACTTTATACAAGTTTCTTTTCACCCTTCAAAAAATAATGAACTTTTATCTAAAAGTACCTAACATTAGTTCAAAATTAATAAGCTTATAAAATGCTGGTTCTTCTAAATTTTTAGATTAATTTCTCTACATGATAATTTTTTTACATATAGCTACTTGACATCAAATTAAACTCACCATTTTTAATAGGGTGGACAAGGTCATTGGAGCATGCAGAAGCCCCTTATCCTCATGAGGAATCACTTGGAAGTTCTAACATGCACTTAAATGTTGCACCAATATGCCAGCTTTGAGAAATCACTTGGAAGCTCTAACATGCACTTAAATGTTGCACCGATATGCCAGCTTTGAGAGTTCCTAACGAATTGTTTGGTAACAATTAAGGATTTTTCATTGAGAAAAAAATGTTCATGATTATCACTATTTCATTTAGCTTGATAGAGGCCATGAATTCAAACTTTGTAGAAGCATTATTTTTTAATGTTCATTATTTCATTATTTCATTTTTTAATGTTTATTATTTCATAAATTATTTTCTCACTCTTTAATCCTCATTATTACCATATCCTTACATTTTTTACTATAATTATATTTGGTTATTATCATACCAAACGCAGCCACCCGAATTCAGTGGTTATTAATGACAATAATAAAAATGATAAAAAACTATTTTAATTATTTAATAAGAATGGTTACATATAAATGTGTGCATATTCACATGTGCATGGCAAGCTCTATAACTATGAAGCGGACTTCTTTGCAAAGGAATTTTATTTTAATTAAGGAGAAGCTAACCTTTAACATCTTGTAAGGTATTGTAATTTTGAATAGAAAATAAAGAATTTATTTTTTTCCTTTGAAAATCCATCTATTCAATTGTTGAAATTATATAAATTTGCAAAATTGTTATATTATATGAAATAAATATTTTAACAAATTTAGATATTTAATTCAAAAGATGTTATATTAAAGAATTTTGCAATGTTAACTTGCTCACCATTAGACAAAGAGGTTTAGGATATGTTTGGTGCAATAGAAATGTGCAACATCAATGTTAAAAAAAATATTGTTAAGGTGAGGTGATGATTAGCTCATTTTTCAATGTTCTTATGACTTGAAGAAAATAACTAATGCATGTTTTATTTATTTAATTATTTCAAAAAAAATAAAACATAAAAGCCCAAATGTAATTCATAAGTCGATTAATTAAATTTATATGTAGGATGCACACATGTGTTGCAATTTAAATCTATTCACTACTACCTTTTCTGTAGACAGTACACATGTGTTGTAATTTATATTTTATTATTTTATTAATTTTTTCTATATAATATATATATATATAAATATCCTATTTAACAATTTAAAAGAATGGGTGGGTGTATAGTCTGGCAGAAGGCAATACCACGGGTGCCCGCATGTATCACCTGTTGCATAGGCAATATGGTAGGCGGTGTGTAAAACCTCCTATGGTTGGTTTCTCTCACACCCATTCTACTGACCATGGTCGGGCGGTACCACAAGTGGCTATGGTACTGCTTGCCTATCAAGTGATAACAGCAAGTTGTATGGGGAGGCCATGCAGGACTACACATGGGATGGCAGGCGATACCGGGGGCGCCTACATGTATCGTGTTGAACAAACACTCTTAAATAACTTAATTTCGATAATGAATATTCTTAACCAACTGTGTTTTGATGATGAGCAAAGACATGAGTGAAACATTAAGGTACTAACAATTCATTCTCAAGCGTTTTGCAAAAATATATTTTCAAACTTAATTTGAGAATAATCTTCATGATGATCAAACGAAGAAACCAAGTAAATACTCAAGAAATCTAAATATATAAGTCAAAGATATACTTAAAAGAAGAAAACAAAAAGTTTAAAGTTTCAAGGAAGCTTCGGAGTCAACTTTGGGTTTAAATTTCATCCCTTCGAAGCTACTTAAGCACTTGGGAGACAATAGGTGAACTCTTCGGATCCAATGAAGCATTTCAAAAGTAGAAGAAAATCCCCTCAAAATCATGAAGTCACAAACTTCAGAGTTAGCGAAGGCATCTCGGAGCTATTAGAAAACTTCAGAGACAAAGGAACAACCTTTTAGGATCATGAAGTCAAAAGTGTTGGATTCAATGAAATACACATTGGAGCCAAGACAGACGTCTCGAAGCCACTAAAGCACTTTGGAGACAGATGATACTACTTCAAAGTTATAAGCTCTCACCCTTCGGAGTCAATTAAATCACTTCAGAGCCAATCAAGTTGCGTTAGAGTCACGGGTCCAAAATCTTTGAAGTTAATTTACACACTTCAAAGTCACGGACTTACAAGCTTCAGAGTTAAGTCAAGCTCTTCGAAGTTGATAAGGTATTTCGGAGACAATGACAAGAGACTTCGTAGTTAACAGAATACTCTTCAATGAATACCACTCGACAGAGTTAGAAAAACAAATACTTTGGAGCTAAGTGAAGTATTTTAGAGACAAGCATTTTAGAGTTTAGAGTTAGTCTCTCGGAGTCATGGAATAATTGCTACAGAGACAAAGAACTCCTTCGAGTCAACATCAATACATCCGATGTGAGTCACTCTTATCACACTGCTTCAGAGCCTCCAAAACACTTCTTCAGTGCATCCGAAGAGACGGCAATGTGTGAAGTGTGTGGAGAAACTACCTAACACTTAAATTTTGGAGAATCTAATGTTGGTTCATCGACTCCGAAATTGCAATAAAAGTACAATGGTTATAAATTTGAATGTTTCTCAGCATTTATTGATTCTCATCTACCACAAGAGAGAAACTAAGAGATCTCTAATAAGCTTATAATATATCATACATTTTATATCTAAATTCTTCTATTTAAGATCTTCTTTTAATATTTTTTTAGTGGATATTGTACTTAACAGAGTTTGTTTTATTGATATGTAAAAAGAAACTGAAGATTATAAAAGATGTTACTATAAAGCAATTTCTAGAACTAATGGAGGCATATTTGGAAACTTTGTTCAATATAAAAGTTTTAGCATTTATTCTTATCTTTCCAATGTAACATAAATCATATGATTATAAATTTATATGAGAAAGTTATGGCTAAAATAGTACAACTATCTATAGAGCTTTACATTAGTCTGCTACTTCATTTGATAGAAGGCGTCAGTTTGAAGGCTTATAACTCATAAAATATGGATGATTCATACAAAGTAATTAATATAAAAGTTGTAGCCTATGTAATTATATCTAATGCAAAAATAATGGAGCAATTCTGAGTTCATATAAGAAAGTTATGATCAAAACAGTGGTACTCTCTCTAAAAATCTTCGAAGCAGAATTTTTACTCTGAAGTTCACCAACACAAAAGGCAGTACTTTGAGAGCCCAAAACTTAAAATACAAGTAGAATAAGGAAAATTTAAAAATATGAAAGTTATATATCATGAAATTATCTATCCAACCCAACAAAAATCACTCAATTTAGAGTTTATATGAAAAAGTTATGATGATTTTACTAAAACTGCTCTAGAATATCAAAAACTCCAAAGCAGATTTTTTCTCCAAAATTCACTTCAAAGAACTCTAAAGTAATAGTTTTTTTTTCTGAAGTTCACTTTAGAGTACTCCAAAGCAAAACAAAAATTTTTGAAGTAATGATTTTTTATTCAAATTTTACTTCAAAGAACTCCAAAGCAAAACAAAAATCTCTAAAGCAATGATTTTTTCTCCGAAGTTCACTTCAAAGAAATCTAAAACAAGAATTCAAATTTCTGCTCGATTTTCATGCCTTCAAAGTAGCCTAACAAGAAACAAAGTTTGAAATCAAAGCTTGGAATTGGCAGTACACAAATGTAGCTATTCTTCCATACATCAGATGTTGCTATCTAAACTATGATCAGCAATTGTAATCATCTAAGATATTTTTGAAGCAATTTCCTTTACATACGTTGCTGAAATTTTTAGAAGTTGTTGCAATTTGCGGAAGATAGAAAATACAGGGTTATTTTTAGAAGATGATTCTGGTGCTTAAAGGAATTACAAATTCATAGAGAAATTCTATTAAGACTCAGCTACTTGGGTTATTTAAGGACACCCAGGAGTTTAGATTAGAGGAGAGAGTGGAGCATAGACAGAGAGTTGGATGAGGAGAAGAGTTTAGAGTAAGAAGATCATTAGAGAAAGCCGCTACAACCTGAATATTCTATTTTCTTTCTAGTTCATCTTTTGTTTTTGAATCAACATTCAATATTGGATTATGATGATGTTTATCAATTACTTAGTTGGTTTAATTCAAATATGTTATCCTAAATTTCTTTTATCTAGGATTAAATGAATCTTAGCAATGAAGCTTGTGTTGATGTTTGATTTTTGAGTTAATTTATCTTCTTCCTCATTATTTCTTCTTTTCTAAGCTTAATGCATGTATGTGCTTAGCTACCATGTGCATGAACTGAGATTCTTAATTTATACTTGAGAGA
>JAYJMB010004202.1:0-13225 GCA_036873735.1 Pouteria campechiana | reverse complement strand
TTGTTTGGAAATAAAGAAAAGAGGAAGATAAAGTAAAATTTAGAAAAAAAGTAAGTAAAGAGAGGAAATAATGTGATAATTGAAAAAATATAAAATGAATAAGCATAAATATATAGGCTTTTTAGATGATGAAAAAAGAAGCAATGGTAATTAAAAATATAGGTATTGATGAGTTAAAAATATGGTCGTTGAAGTGGAAGTAAATGTTGCTTACAAGGTAGTACGAAGAGAGGGTGAATTGGATGTTTCAAAAATTGTAATCCAAAGAATGAATGGAAACCAAAATGAAAATGATAGGTGGAGGAATATGACAAACAAAGAAAAAAAAAAGAAAAAAAAAAGTCATGCCTGAAGCACAAAGAGATTTGTAATTCAAGGCTCCCTAATCATTGGTTTTATTAACCGCTTATAGAAGCGCATAATTTTTACAATTTGTGAACTACCTTTGGGATCGCTAAGCTTCGGAGGAGGGCTGTTACAGTGTCATGATTACTCTTGACCACCTTCTAGATTCAAGCTATATAGGGCTTCTCAATTGTAGTAAACTATCTTTTTAGTGTGGAACATGCTCTCTTACATAGGAATGTACATATAGAAAGGTAAACGAGAATGCTTTTTAATAGACAAGATATATCAAGTTAAATGCAAGAATAATTAAGCTTTTTACTTTTAAATTGTTAAAAAACCTCTTAAATGAGTGTGGAAGATATACCTTTGAATTCTTACATTGAACCTTGAAAGTGCTTTTCACTCTTTTAAAGAATCGTAGAATTCTTGTCAAACCTTCACTCTACCTTTTTTTTCCGTCTTTCTTTTTCTTACAGATTCCTTGAAGATATATCAATTGTCGAAGAGGAATAAGAGTCTTGGACGTAGAGAATCGGATTGTTATCTAGTTGCAAAATGAACCACGGAGCAACTAGCAAAGGTCCACCGGGCGGCTGGTGTCTTTCTTGCTTGGAACCCAACAACATGAATAATGCAACTACGAAAGGCTACCATAAGTCCATCAATAATTGTCTTTATATGACTATTTAATTAAAAAATTTAAAGATTTTATATGTTATAATTAAGTAAATTAACTTAAAATTTACATAACCCGTTTATTTGAAATACATTTAAATATTAAATATCAAATATCAATCCAATTTCTCCATTTGAAGTCAATTCAAAATTTTTAAGGCTGAGTTAGAATTGGATTGATGCCTTAGAAATGGGATTAAGACTAGAGTTGAGTTGAATTTTTCAAAAATAAAATTACGATTAATTCGATTTGAACCCGAACTAAGGAGTTGCTCAACAGCTCCTATAGATTCATGTTTTAAAGTGCCCCTCGAGTAGGAGTCTGATTACTCAATTTTAGTATCTTTCTTGAACCTCTTTCGCAGTTAACTAGTTTTATTGGGCCATGTAATTTCCAATTCTCTCCAACCAAACATGATTTCTCATGACACATCAGGTGGCTACCTATTTTCGTGGTCACAATAAGCACTAGTCCTGTGTTGTTAGAGAGCCATTTTAGTATTCTGTTACATAATCAAACCCACAATGGGCCAAGAAACGATAGTGCATTGGGCCTGCCTAATAATAGTTGGCTGGTAAATCTCACATGTGCACCATGTTGGCACGTACTAATTTGGGTCTACTTTGTGTTTGGTCCGAAAAAGGGAATGAAAAAGATTACAAAAAGTAAAAGAAATGGAAAAACGGTAGGTAAATATGTCATCTATGAAGTCAGCAGTAGTGAAAGCAATACAAATCAGTATTTTTTGAAAGAGTGGTAAATAATAATATGAAAAAGTAGATTAGTTACAAATATTTAAATGTCGCATGAATATGCAAATAAGATAAAAAGTAATTTTTACCTTAATTTTTCCACGATGGGTCTTAATTAGAAAATAAGATAGTTAGAACTAAAAAGAACAAAAATGTCTATTTTAGCGTTTAATTTCCATTCAATGCAACCAACAGGTCGACATCTTCTAGAGTTGGCGTGGAGGGGACAGCATGAGGTAGGCGCTGACGCACTGACGCAGCTGGCAAAGACCCGGGAAACATGCAAAAACCAGTCACATTCTTGACGTCCTTTTCGAAAAGGGTAGTTTCTAGCAACTCTCTAGAAAGCATGCAAAAGTGACATAACAACAAAAAAATCTTAAAGTCTCTCTGCACGCCCATCTATCAACTGGTTAGGATCTTTATGAATTTGGGGCCCACCTGGATCATAGAGTAAAAAGACTCAAAGCCATTTTACCCATCCTTTCCCACCTCCCATTTAACTGGGAATATATGCCAAATCTACCTGAATCACTGGCATGTCTGGCAGTGATTTCTCCTTTCTCATCCTTTGTTATGTGCATTGAAATGCATGAGAATCTTGTAAATCCTTGATAACCTTTGAAAAGTAGAGTTTTCCATAGCTGGGAAATGCTGTTCTTCATGGGTCATTGTTTAATACTATTTTCGCACTTCAGGCTTTCTAATTCTTTCCATGAAATATCCTCTGCATTCGGTCTTTAATCTCACTAATTCTTATCCGTCAGATAAGCCTGGATGTGCCTAATTGACACGTGAAATGCAGTGGATAATGGTTATCACCCTATTTTGGAAGATTATTAGAAATGAAATAGACCTGTCAGTTGATGTGTGTATTTGGTTTATGTAAAAGAGAGGCAGGAAGGAAAAAAAGTAAAATATGTAAAAAGAGGTGTAAATTTTTTTTGATAAAATCAATGAGATAAAGGTGATGAAATTTATAAAGTAAATAAAAATAAAATAAATTAAGTTTTTAATAAACTTGAATGAATCAGATGGGCGTGTGAAGGGTTGGAGTTTGTCTTTGGAGGCAAGTAATTTTCATAGGTACCTCTAAAATTTAATCAAATTATATTTGTATGACATAACTTTGCCCTTTCCAATTATATTTTTGAAGTTTGTTCCATCTTTGTACCTTGACGACAACGTTTATCAGGAGATGACAATTAAGTCAATAAATGACATTAAAATAGATGTGACTTAATGAAGAATTTTTTAAAATTCAAACTTAAAATCCCTACAAATTTTATTTTTATTTTCTTAAAAAAATAAGTTTTTCTATATCATATAACTATTTTAAATTTTTTCTTCATTTTTAATTCTTTATTTGAATTTTATTATTTTTTAGATTTTATTTTTGGGATTTTGAGTTTTTTATATTTTTTGTCAATTCACATTGAGAATTTTTGTTAATTTTTAAAATTATTATTATTATTTTTAATCATTTATTCTTTTGAATTCTTTACTTTTGAATTATTTATTTTTATTTTTTCAATAGTTCATCTAATTTTTTCAATACATTCTATTAGAATTTATTTTGTTTTTTATGCTATATATTATTTACAATACTTCACATTGAAATATACAACCAACTTACTCTTAAACAAACATACCCTGGAATTGATTTTTGGTATCTACAAATGACTATTCTCATTGGATTTACCACTTAGAAAGCCTTCATATCCGACCGGTTGGATTTAACAATTGAACAACCAGTTAGAAAGCTTTCATATCCTACTGGTTGGAAGTTAAATTCGCATCAACTTGTCTCCAACTGCAATTTTTTTAGATATTTACTTATTCTTTCCTTCTAATTGAGTAAACTATAGAGTGGTTTTGGCAAGGTATAATATTCTACACGGTTGGATTTGAATGTCAATTTTAGGATGAAATATGCGTACAAATCAATCAATAGATAAATCACAAAAGAGTTGGTGAATTGAATTCCAAGTTCATTAAAGGGTGCATGCAACTCGGTCAAGGTTGGTGGCGTCTGTCATGTCCATTCTGTCATGTCCATTGGCGACACCCACACGCTGTGTGAATGACACAGCTGCTGCCGAGCGTCCCAACGCCTTTAATGGCAGATGCTCCAAAGCAACCCAAAAAAAAAAGAAAAAAAAATTAAAATAAAATTTATCTGATGAAATATTATGTAAAAAATGAAAAATAAAAGGGATAAATATAGTGAACTATAGCTGTAAGTGCATGAATGGTTGGATGGAAATAAAACAGAATAAAATAATCTCAAAGGAACATTAATAGTTTAGATTAACGATGGTAAATTTTATAAGAAAAATTAAATAATAATTTAAAGATAAATTAATAGAGTATATATATATATATAGATATATAGATGAATTTTTCTAAGATAATGTGCATAAACATCCACATTGTAAACAGTAATATTTTAAAATTTTTAAATGGTCATTAATTTTTTTCCTTCCGTTAAAAAGTTATATTTTTATTTTTATAAAAATGAAATGTTTATTGAGTCAGTGAACAAGATCGCAATTTTCAATTCCGCTAGTAAATAATCCAATGTTTTTCACTAAAATAAGGGTTACGAGTTTTAAAATTACATATTCCTTTTTATAATTTTATGGCATGTATATATTCGTCTTTATTCTTAATGGCCATTAGAAAAGAAATTATTTTATTCCGAACACCATTTATGTGGGCCAATATAATTTATTTATCAGATTTGCAATTAAGCATTATTTATTTTTATTTATTAATTTATAAATAAGAGATTTCAATGGTCTAAATTCTTGAGGTAGTGTAAGTTATATAAATGTGTTGAGTTTTTATTCTTTGTACAAATTTTATAGGATTTTATTTAACATAGTAGTGTCAAATATATTTAATTAATTTTATAATGGGCATTAGAAAAGAAATTATTTTATTCTGAAAAACATTTATGTGGGCTAATATAATTTATTTATAAGATTTGCAATTAACATTATTTTTTTATTTATTAATTTATAAATAAGAGATTGCAATGGTTTAAATTCTTGAGGTAGTGTAAGTTATATAAATGTGTTGCGTTGTTATTCTTTGTACGATTTTTATAGGATTTAAAATTATAATTTTATGATAACTATTAATCTCATATAAAATGCAATTTTCATTCGATATTAATATCCAATGACCTTTTCAGTAATGAGCTATATAGCATATAGAGAAAATGGAAAATAATGTTAACAATATAGAGAAACTTTATGCTTTTTACTGTGATATTTTAATAAGATTTGATCCATTCATCATATTAGTTTCTTTACATATTTTTATAATAACAAAAGTTATGTTAGTTGAAAATTTAAGGGAGCCACAACAAATATAAACTCGTAGGATTATCTAACATCACTTTTTCGTATATTATAGCTTAGATAGATTTTTGTTCAAGATAATTTTTAATATTTTGATTAAATAAACAGTATTAGGTCTAATGTTTTGCTTGAATTACAAAAAGTTGACGGATTACGTACATGGTAAAATCTTAAAAATTCTACTTGGTGTTCAGGCCACTGTTTCTAATGTTCTTAACTAATGGTCTCTTTACATTTTTTTTTCTCCCACTTCTTCTTACTATTTTTTGCAGCTTAAACATGAGATCGATGAGACTTATTTGCAACAAACCCCCGCAGCCAGGAAAACTATAAGTATGATTATTCAACACTTGTTAGAGCGCTGCTTGATGGCACGCGTGTATCTAAGTTTGGAATGGGCTTGAAATATTACCTATGTTGGAATTATCATATAAATAATTAAAGATAATCAACATACCTTGTTATACGACAATGTAAGATTCTAAAAATTTGATCAATTCACTTTACAAGCCTTTCTCTCAACTCTATGGGTCAGCTATTAGAGTCTCCCATCATTTACATATTTCAAATAGCTAGGGACTAAATTAATGGGTTTTTCAAAAATAATTGTAGAGAATATACAGAAAGGCGATCTCTTCTACGTATTTGAGTCTTACTAGAAATGTGACCTATTCATTTACTTAAGCAATTATGCAATTCAAGACCTACTTGGACATAGATACATGAGGTCTATAAATAATATCTCTCACTTATATATATTGTACAATTGATATATCTCAAATCTTGTACAATTTTTCACTTCATACACGTAAATGGAATGTGTGACCTAATAAGAAAAAGGTACCAATGAGGAGTATCATATTAAGTTATTATCTAACTAATATAACACTATAACTCCACATATCATTCATTCTTTAAATCATTTTAATAATATATTCTATAACATCTCTGATCCCTCTTGCAATTAATACAGAGCATGTTGTTGTCTAAAAACGTTTGTAATTATAATTATATTGAAACCATATTCTATATCATTACCCAAGCAATGAGTCATAAACTTTTAATGTGATATCAAATAATTGTTTCTTAAACACTCATGTTAATCCATCTGAATGTGACTGCTTTCCTAGACATGCTCTATTAAATCAAATAATATATGATTCTTGAATAATATGCTAAAGTAGCAATATCAAGTTTCAACTTTATAACACACTTCCCAGTCACAAACGTATTATTTGAATTAAAAATCTATAGAGCTCATATAGTAACAAAGTGGGGATCCATTTGGTCACTCCTTAATATGATCAACTTACAGCATATATAGTATGATATGTATGCTGTGGCGGAGCTTCCACTCACTTTGTCACACTCTAATACCATACAGATATTGATCTAATTGCTTCTAGAGCATTTGATCCAAAATTCTAGTATATGAATCTCTATCTAGCTCTTTATAAGCTACATGGAGATGTAAACTTACTCCATATTTGACTAGATGACTAATTTCATCTTAGTCCTACTAAGGCGACACTTAAATTTTTTTTTAACTCTTGTATTTTTTTTTAACTCTTGTTTACTCTCTAAGCATTAAAGAGATTGCATACACATGGTACTCATGATTTTTTATATTTCATCTTACTCGTTATCTTTAGCACTAGGGCAATTGTTAGTGTGATAAGGCTAATTAAAAGCTTAATGATATCAATTTCTTAGATTTAGATATGTGCCTCAAAATTTCACAAATAAAAACTTATTTCGTTAATGAAAATATATAATATATCAAATTCTAAGCAAACCCAAACTTTTAACATACTTCAAAAATAATTCTCTGATAATAAGCTTGATTAAAGGGTCAATAACTACATCTTTAGCGGAAACATATTTTAGGATTATTTGTTCTTTTACAATATTATCTCGAATAAAATAGAGTTGGGTGTTGTTCGCAATGAATCTTACTTGCAAGTGTATGGTGTCAAGTTTTATACTATAATAATGAAAAGGGTTGTCATCTATATAGGAAATGTAAAATTTCAACTATTCACTATTTATAATCACAAATAATCCTAACTTTATTTGAAAAATCATTGATAGAGAATTTGAATAAGAAGAAAAAGTAAACAAAACACTATCAAACTTTGGTGAAAGGAACTAAAGGTATATAGTCTCTAGATGATCGATTTTGTTTATGATTCATTTATGGTGTTCTCAACTTATTATATGTTAATTATTTTATTGGTCTATAAATCAATAATTCTAATTCACTCAACTCACTCTCTCGAGTGCTGAGTCAAGTGTATGTCCCTAAAATCCCAATTTGATATCTTTATAAAAATCAATAAATCAAGAACTCATTAAGATTTATAATTTTTGCAAATGATTTCACAAAACCTAAAAAGCTCTCTTGAGTCATCTAGAATTTTTTATTATGATGTCTAGTTCCTATTTAGATTTACCTCTCTCGAGTATTAAATCTCAAATATAAAATCATTCAATAGATGACCAATAAATTGAAAGCATTAACAGTAAGAAAATACCAATAAACCAATGAAAACTTCAATATTTAACTAATTATTTACACTATAATATCCACATAAGATCTATCTCTCATTTAGAAAGAGAAGTTTAGTTCCCCATAATAATATAAAAAAACAAACCAAAACACTCTCAACATGATGGAAGTAAAGAAAAGAATCAATTAAAACAAGATAATCCGTTTATGGATTTCACCTAATTTGCAATTGAATCTTCTATCTCGTTCAAGCAATGCACCAAATTCTCTTCAAGAATATGCTTTCCTCCACTAAAATCATGTCCCCTCCACTTGTTTAGAAGCTTTTTTTTCTTTATGTAAACCCCAAATTAGGGTTTAGTTGCACCAAAATAGGGATGCTCCATTAGTTTGTGCATAGAATTGCCAAAATTATCAACTTTCCGCATTGACCATAGTTTGTGGGGCTACGTATGGGCGTTGCAACACCCCACAATCTATTTTGACATTACATGGATAGCAACATGGGTGCTGCAATGCTAGCTATAGTGATTCTTGCATGAATAGTGTTTTCAATGTGAACAGTGCTTTCAACTTCAACTTCTTCCTTCCTTCCTTCCAAACTTGCTTTGATATTCTTCAAATCATCTAATCTTTAATCAGCCTATACACAAAACAAAAACACACATAAAATCCAAATAAAAACTCAAGAACAAATCAAATGTGAAGCTTAAATGATATTTAATATAAATGAATAAAATTCACTTATCAAATACCATGAAGCTTAATATTTTGCTAGTCCTCAAGTAAAAAGAAAAATAAACTCGACATAAACCAAATAACACACTTGAGAAAACACTACAAAGAACATTAATCAAATTTAATTTCCAGAGACCTTAAAATATTTCACATAACTATAGCTAAAGAAAAATCTCAAAATGTTTTGCATGTCTAGAATTTCAACTCAAATATTGCCTTACCTTACTTTTGACTCCTCAAGTGTGTGCAAAGATATAACCATTCTCACTCAATCTCTTTATCACTTAGATAAATTTATGCAACCAAGTAAAGCATGCTTGACCTCTAAATTCCAAACCTCATGAGCTCACCTTTCTCATCATTCTTCACTAATGTTGACAACTTATCACCAAGAATCAATAGGTCTTTATAAGCTTATAATGATTGGTTAAGGTAAAAGTAGAATAAAATATCTCTTGTGGCTCAAAATTACCTTAACACATCAACCATCCTAGGACTTTTTATAGAGCTTGTCATATAATTCCATTAATATCTTTGAAATTGTATTCGTTACTTTGTCATTCACCTTTGTCTTCTTTGTTTTTTTTTTTAAATTTTTTTGGTCTATATTACTACCACACCCCTAAATTAATTTTCTTTTAACTTTAGTAGGATGTGATCCCCCCAAATTTTCATATATTCTTTTTTAAACTTTTCTACACTTTTTCACTTTCCACACATAGCTCATGATGACTCCCAAAATTTTTGATGTGCTTCGGTAAGGGATAAAAGGATAGAATTTATTTAATTGCTAGGCTCATGACATAGGTAACAAAAAAAAGTTAATGATAAGCTCAATGTGGTGACTATGGATATGCATACATATAAGGTTGGCTTGAAAGGCTCAAACATAAAAAAATTGCCCAAATAATCTTCTTAGTGATATGTCATCTAAAATTTTTCCTCAAATAATGATCAAAACAAGTTCTAGATTTCAGTGAGGTCATGTATACATAATCATATGAATCTTCTTTAAGTACTCAAGTTGATTAATTGTGAATCTCAAGTAAAGCTAAACAAATATTCAAGTTAAGCACACAAACTAAGTAAACATCTTTCATTTTCCAAAAGCTATAATCATGACAATTGTGTTTTGTCATTGGTCTCAATTAAAAAAATCTAATCAAAACCCATTTTTTTTTTAAATTTTAATTTTTCTTAAACAAAATATAAATAATTGACACCAATACCCCCAAACTTAAAAGCAAACATTTTCCTTAATGTGAAATCATGAAAGAGATTAAATTCGAGGACTTCCTTGAATGAAATTTTATCGTTTTGACTTCTCTTTATCATCTTCCGAAATTGGCTCGTTAGGGACATTAGGTTGTAATCTGTAACCTTCAATCACAATCAAACAAACAGAAAATTACTTCAATGTAAAAAATATGTGATTGGTAACTTACTTGGAGAAATCATTTGCAAGGAGTCCTTCAAATTCCCAAGCTGGAGTTGTCAAACAAAGCTGAAATTGAATGTTAAAAATAATGAAATAGTTGTAATCTTTATTGGTATATGATCAATGTCCACACTCCCTAACATTGTGAGCCCCGAACATCAAGTGAAATCATTGGATCGTCAATGGTATTGAAGACAAAGAAATTATAATGGAGGTTTGAGGGCAGTGCCACTGAGTCAACAGGGTTTGGGGTGACAACCCTATTTGGGGGTCCCTGAGGGCCCTAGGTGGCATGGTCCGGGAGCTGGAGGTAGACCTTGGATCTACAGTATTACTTACTAAGTAGATGGAACCTTGGTCACAATGTAGAAGTGTGAATGCAGCCCATGATTGTGTGCCACCGTCTAAGGTTGGTGGAGAAATTTTGGATGAGAAAGTGATAAATTTGATGCAAACTTGTGGAGATGGATGACAATTTTGTGACATATAATGGTGGTTGAAAAGAGTTGCGAGTGATGAGTTAAAAGATTGTTGGAAAAGGGTCAATGTATTGCTGAAACAAGGCCCAACAATCTTTTCATAATGCTACATTGCAGTGTTGAACACGTTATCCATCATATGTATCTTGAAGAATTTACAGCGCTATAGCAGTGCTTATTTTCTTTATAGCACTGACCTTGCAGCCCAATTTTTGTACCCCTTCATTTTTTATAAATTGCAAAGCTTCCTCCAAACTTTATTTACAAAATGAATGTGTCACCTGTCAAACCAAAAATAATTAATCTAATTAATGCTAAAAGCTTGCATGACTAGCAATCAAACTGATAGACTAAAACTAATTAAAATCAAACAAAAAGAAGAAAAAGTTTGAAAGCTTGGGTTGCTTTGTTCATAGTTTCAGCCTGACTTTTCAACTCTTAAATATCTCCCATGCTTTGTCGCTTTTGATTCTAATCCAATGCATACAAAAGCCAGGATTGATCCCTTTGATGTCAACTAGTGTCCCATTGAATGCACACTTTCACTCTCGTAGTACTTACAAAAGTTTCTCTTCCTCTACCCTATAAAAAAAGAAGAAATAATTATTAAAAATAATGAGTTATTACCTAAAAATGCATACCTATGATTATTCCTCAATGAATATAGAAACAATAGCAGTTTGATGGCATCATCAGAAACACCATTGATCTTTACCATGTCACTGATTTCTCTGAACATGGCTAAGTGAATATTAGGATCTTCGCTTGGAGATCCCCAAACTGATTCTGCTGCACCATGTTGATCAAGGTCTGTTTCAACTTGAAGTTGTTGGCATTAATCTTCAAACATGAAATTCTAGAATAATTGTCATTCACCATTGGCTTGAAATAATTCCTAATTGCTCTCTATTGATGATTTTGCTCAACCAATGTATTGGATTCATCAGGCTTTGACTTTCTAATGTCTCGACGTATTCTTTCAATCTCAAAGGGAAGTAAATCAAGAGTTCATTTGCTTTGCATACACTATCAACACCACAAAAATAAAAAGAGAATAAAATAAAAGATGAGAGAAATAATTCAAATAAAGTGAAAAAATTCAAGTTAAAACTAAAATTATATTATAAAAAAATATTAGTAAAAATTAAAATTTTAATAGTCACTGGCAATGCACCAAAAAACTTGTTTACAATGAATTTTACTGCAAGTGTATGGTGTTACATTTTATAATATAATAATGAGAAGGGTTGTCCTCTCTACAAGGAATGTATAATTTCAACTACTCATATCTATTATCGCAAATAATCCTAACTTTATTTGGACAATGAATGACGGAGAAATTGTATAAGAAGCAAAAGTAAACAAAACACTATCAAACTTTGGTGAAAGGAATTCAAGGTATAAAGGCTCTAAAGGATCGATTTCGCTTATGCTTCAATTATAATATTCTCAACTCATTATACGTTGATTATTTTATTGGTCTATAAATCAATAATTCTAATTTACTCAAATCTCTCTCTCAAGTGCCGAGTCAAGTATATATCCCTAACATCCCAATTTTGATATCTTTATAAAAATCAGGAAATCAAGAACTCATTATGATTTGTAATTTTTGCAAATGATTTCACAAAACCTAAAAAGCTCTCTCGAGTCATCTAAAATTTCATGTTATTATATCCAGTTCCTATTTAGAATTACTTCTCTTAGTGTCAAATCCCAAATATAAAATCATTCAATAGATGACTAATAAATTGAAAGTATGAAGAGCAAGATAAACACAAATAAACCAATGAAAACTTTGATATTATAACTAATTAGTCACATCATAATATTCATATAAGATCTCTCTCTCCTTTAGAAAAAAAAGTTTAGTTCCACATAATGATATAAAAAATAAATAAAGAATTCTAAACATGATGAAAATAAAGAAAAGGATCAATTAAAATAAGAGAATTCATTTTCGGATTTCACCCAATTTGTAGTTGAATCTTCTATCTCCTTCAAGCAATGCAACAAATTCTCTTCAAGAATATGCTTTCCTCCATGAAAATCACGTCCCCCACTTGTTTAGAAGCCTTTTTTCTTTACATAAACCCCAAATTAGAATTTAGTTGCACCAAAATAGGATGCTTCATCAGTTTGTACATAGAATTGCCAAAATTATCAACTTTCCTCATTGATCGGCGTTGCAGCGCTACATATGGGCATTGCAGCACCCAACAATCTATTTTGACGTTACATGGATAGCAACATGGGTTCTATATTGCCTAATAGTGGCGTTGCAAGGCTAGCTATAGTGATTCCTGCATAAACATTGTTTTCAGCTTCCACATCTTCCTTCTTTGCTTCAAAACTTGCTTTAATCTTCTTTAAATTATCTAATCTTTAACTAACCAATACACAAAATAAAAACACACATAAAATCCAAATAAAATTTCAAGGGCAAATCAAATATCAAGCTCAAAATCCAAATAAAATCTCAAGAACAAATCAAATATCAAGCGCAAATGATACCTAATATAAGCGAATAAAATTCACTTTGTAGGTGTCAATATTACTTGTAATAATTTTTCTATATTACTTGTATCCTTTGATAGGCAATTAAATCTATACTATTACAAAAGACCACTACAACCTCATCAGCTTGGCTTATTATCTTTAAGCTTTGCAAGATTCCCTTCAATCATGTTGTCTCTTGTATTACAACTGAATACATTACAAATTCTAACTCCATCATGGATTAGAAAACACATCCTTATTTCTTACTATACTAAGATATGACTACACACTCAAGTATAAAAGTATATCCTAAAGTAGTTTTTTTCATCTATATTAGCAGATGTTCGAGGGTCGCTGAGAACGCGCTCAAGAAGTCAGATCAGGCACAGTAAATAATGAGGAAGAAACGAAATGCGAA